>CAVNYN010289544.1:8333-54544 GCA_963692815.1 Nyctanthes arbor-tristis | reverse complement strand
CCCCCCCCCAAAAAAAAAAAAAAAAAAAAAAAAGCTCCCCCCCTCCCCCTTTCCCCCAAACACTAATTGATTATGGCGGGGGAAAACCCAAAATTTGGGTTTTTCCCCACATTAATCATGCTCTACGGAGGATTAGTTGTCTTGTAAGATCAAATTCTGGGTTTTGGAATCAGAAAGTAGCTAGCTAGCTATGTAGGTATAAATAATAAAAAATAATAATAATAAAAATAAATTGCAGGCATCATCTCATCAATGTAAAAAGTCCACCAAACAGATCCAACCCAATACAAAACAAGCAAAAGATGTATTGTCAATTCTACACTCTGATTTCAGTCTAATGCCTAATTTTTCAAAATATGTGCTTTCTGTCTCTTAGTCATAAATAGCACTTTTACACTCTGTATGTGACAATCACACCAAGACAATCTCCCAAAATTTATGGCCCCTCAAATCTACCTTAACATTTTAAGACCATGGAGCGACAAATTATATGCGTGCTAATATAAAATCAGACGTGAGTTGTAGTTTCATGAATTTTTTTTATTTCTACATAAAATAAGTTTCTTTGAGTAAGAGTTTTGAATGTGGCAATAATTAGATGAATTTGTATGATTATTACAATTTTTTTTTGTGGGGGGCCGGGGGGGGGGGAGGGAGTTTTTTTATTATTAATGTTGTTGCTGCGGAGAAAAGTGCTGACAAGAGCAACAAAAGAAATTATTGAGTTTACGTAAGAATTTAATGTATAATTTAGAATCATTTTTTAAGGAAAAAAGTAGTAATAATATTCACAGAATCTTACAAACCTGATCTTATTTAAATCATTATCATTATTTTTTTATGATAAAATATGTCCAGTTTGGGGCGCCTTCACACCCTCTTGTCTTATTTAATTAATTAATTAATAAACGATAATACAGTTGTCTCAAATATGGACTTTACCCTAGTTTTTACATCGTTGACTTTAAACATATATCCACTAAATACTTCACTTTTGCTTATTATTATTTTTTATCTTTCTTTTTTTTTTTTAACTTTTCGTTATTATTTTTTTATTTGGGGTGCCCCCGCAAATGCATATAATTGTGATGGGGGATTTTCTTATGCTCCAATCCATATTCGTATTAATAAATGAAAAAAAGATAAGTGTATGTACACATCACAAATAATAAATTAGGCCTTTATATCCGCTTGTCATTTTATTTTCTAGAAATAATGATATTCAGCATCTATATCAATCTATGTATTAATTAAGAGGCTTAAGTCTTGAAACTTTTTATACCGCGATTTTCGCGCCATTTTTTATTTGATAAATCTTACGGTATTTGTTCCTTTTTTTTTTAACAAAAAATTTGGTGGATGGACTTAGAGAAGATTTGAACCTATGAGAATTAAATTTAACACTCAAGCCTTAACCACTATGCCAATTTTGTTTTTGTTAAATTTTTTCACTAATAAATTAAAATATCAAATCTGAAAGGCCAATTCTAAAACTAATCATTCTTAATTCATTCACTCACCATCTTATAGAGGTAATTATAGATGTAACGAATTTAAATTTGATGAGTTTATACATTTATGGTTGACCTTGTGTTTTTGAATGTATTGAATATGGTAATAGATTTTTCCTATTATTATATATGTATGAGAGATTAGATGTAAGAATATAGATTGTCTTCTAAACAATCTTGAATTTCAAGATTACTAAGTCAATTGATTTTATTGATTTAAGTAATGTATACTTTGGTTTTTATATTTTCTACAGAAGTGTAAATATTGTAAATTTATTATGTGACTATCTAATGATACATTTTAATAAGTTTTTTTTTACCCTTGCAACACGGGTGGTTTAATTAGTTATTAATAATAATCACATATTTAAGTGACATAAATTATAAATCCACTTAAATGCATCATATGTCTTTATATTTTATTACTTATCATTTATGTCACTGTATATAGGATGATGATCATCACTAATAGTGATTAATAGCTTATCCTTATTTACTTGAAATATTGAGTTCAACACTTTCGAAGGAGAAATTTTTCCAACATAGTAAGGTTGTTATATATATTTGATTTGAATTATAATAAAATTATATAATCTATACATATATTAAAAAGTAAATTAGTCTACGGTACCTTTGTACCACAGTTTTTCCTCTAAAATTGTCTCAAATGAGGATATTTTAAACTTTTTTTACATGTTAGGTAGATTCGGTGGTACCATATAGATTAATTTTTATCTATTTTTTCAATTAATTAGGAATTATGATATTTATCTGTTCTTATCTTTAAATATTTTGTTGAATATATCTTATCTTCTTAAATATTTTGTTAGATTAATTTATATTCAATGTTTTTTATTTTTTAATTTAAAATTTTTTAATATGCATATCTTATCTAAGAAGTATTTCGCAATTTGTATTAAACTATTTAATCTTTAGCTGATATATTAATTTTTAATTATTGTTTATACGTTTTTAAATCGAGTTATTAATTATTACGTTACTTCTTTTATATATAATAAATATAGTTTAATTAATGTTTCATAGTTTACAAAATTTACAATATAGTCATCGAGAAAAATACAATATTTAATTTCTTGAGGTATAAGAATGACAAGGGGCAGGTATGCTACACCTGTTAACGTACATATCAATTTTTTTCTCATCCCCACTTAAATCGGAGACGGGTCAGGGAAGGTTGGTACATGTAATTCATATTACCTATTTATTAGCTAATTTAAAGATATTTATATATTTCTATTTTTATTTTTTATTTATTAAATAATATTCTAAACATTAAAATTACAATTGAAATTACTGAGCTTTCTTGATAAGTTTTATCATTTTTTTTATTTTTCAAACTATTAGAGTTTTAGTAAATATTTTTATCTTTGTCCAAAAAAAGGTAAATGGGCCGAGTATAATTAAAAATTATCATACCCCTCTCCGTACATTGTTAAGTCAGGTTGATTTTTTTATCTCATCCTCAATCGAATTACCTATTTAGTCAACTACTCCCTATCTTAACAGGATCAGGTACCCGTGGGCATCGGGTTTGTGAGTCTTTTTGTAAGTTCTACTAAAGTCACTTAATAGTATTCCATATCGAGTAAGCATATAGTAACTATTAGTTAACAGCAAGATAATCAAAACATTACAGTTCTATATGATTAATTATACATTACTTAACATTTCGTGCTAATGTTAAATATAATTTGATTTGGTGTCTTCCCTTACAACTCACGGGTGATGATCTAGTCTTATTTGAATTAAAAATAATTAACACAATAACAAGCTCTCAATCATGAGTAAGACTTTTGTCGTATTAGATCGCTTGCAAGTACATTAGAACTTCATTCAAGCTTTTAATTGGACCTCGAATTGATCGAGTGATTTACAACACGACTCACCACTATTTTTATAATATCTATTGAGCTTTCAAGGTATCTCAATATGACCTGGAAATTGCCTTTATAATTAGAAACACTAATCCTACTGATTAGTTTTGGACACTGGACATTATCTAGATTCATACCAAACTCTTTTATGTACCTTTCATTTCTCGAGTGTCCTCTGCTAAACTTGATACAAATTGATGCCCTTTTAAAAATGGATGTTTCAGTTTATTTAAGAGTAACCAATTCATTGGTTCTAGTTTTCTTTATGATGGCTTATATAAATCAAAACTAGATATTAGATGATCTTTTAACTGAAACATTTTAATCTTGTATTATAACGTTGGTACTAAACACAGTTTAGTAAATGAATGATCTGCGTAGTTGTGTTATAAACATTTAGATCATATATCTAAAGAAAGAATGTAAAGACTGGTAAAGAATGAAATTCTTTTAAAATTAGATTTCACTGATCTTAGAGTGTATGTGAATTGTGTTAAAGGAAAACAAACTAAACACACTTAAAACGGGCCACAAGGAACATGTAGCTTCTTGAGATTAAACACATCAATATATGTGAGGCATTTTGATGTTCCATCTTTTGGTGGAAAAAAATGTTCATCACATTTATTGATGATTTTTCACGTTATGGATATGTCTATTTGTTATAGGAAAAATCTCAAACAGTAATGTTTTAGAGATTTTTGTTAATGAAAAAGACAATTAGATATAAAGGTGAAAATCGTTAGATATAATAGATGTGGTAAATATTTTGGAAATTTATGATGAAATCAAACAATATCCTGGTCTGTTTGTTAAATTTCTTGAAAGTCGAGACATGTGCTCAATACACTATGTTAGACACACTGGAATATAATGGTGTGACTGAAAGGAGTAATCATACTTTCATAGAAATGGTTAGATGCATGTTATCTAATTTATCTTTACCTATCTCCTTGTGGATATATGCTTTGAAGATTATCGCATATTTGCTCAACAGTTTCAAAGACTCATTTTGAATTATGAAATGGTAGAATACCCAATTTAACACATCTGCATGTTTGTGGTTTCCCGGTAGAAGCAAACACATATAATCAACATGAAAAGAAACTAGATTCAACAACCCGTGGTTTTTTTTTTTCATTGGTTATCTAGAAAAATAAAAACGGTATAGGTTTTATTGTCCTAAAATAATACAAAAATTATTAAAATTGGAAATGTTAAGTTCGTTCAAGATAATAAAGTTACTAGAAGTGTGAAACCACATAATGTGAAAAATCAAGAAGTTAGAGTGGAAGTTTCATTATCATCGGCTTCTTATAATATTGCCGTTCCTCCAGTTGTTGCATGTTCTAACAATTTACAGAAACTACAAATTAATTATCCAACACCTATGTATCAGTTAGCGACTTCTAAAGAGTGACTCTGTATCGGTTTGCGAGGTTAGGACGGATGCTCGGAGAGTGGTTCGAGGACTGTGTTCGCCAGATATGAATGGCATTCTTGCTCCTTTATTTCGCCATATTCTAGAATTTCTCATTGATAGGAATCGTGGTTTATGTGTTCATATTCCAAGGCCACAAAACTGTATGGCTCATGTTCTTTCATCTTTTGCTTTAGCGAGACCAGGAAGTCATGTGTGGAATGATTGTATTCCTCGTTTTCTTTCGCCCTTTTTGGGGTCATTAGTTCAATGAATTACATGTTTTTTCAGAAAAATAAAAATAAATAAATTATCCAACACCTTATAATAAAGAAATCAATGAGCCCATTGGAAATGTATCACAAAGAGTAACATTAAGATGGTCAAAATGACAATGTAGACCAGCTATTTCTGATGATTATGTAGTTTAATGATAATTGTAACGTCCTTGACTATTTTCTTAAAATCCTTTCATACTATATTATGCAATAATTTATTAATTAGATTTAAATTTTTCCAAAAGAATAAAACACAGGTAAAGAAAAAATTTAAATGCTCGATCACAAATTATTTCCATCAATTTAAATACATAAAGTAATTTTTTAAATCTATATAATTATAACATCTCTAAAGATAAACTTATCCCATAATGTTTATATCATTATAAAATTTAAACTTATAAATTTAATGTGTGTGTATATATATTAAAAGTACTTAAAATCAGGAACAGAAGACAAAGGAGATTTATTTATGTAAAATGTAATTTACTATTTTAAAGTGATAATTAATTATTAACTTCAAATAATCACAACCTTTTTTCGGTTTCCCTTGTGATTGACCACCATGGTCAAAGGCCCCAATACGCAATTGTTTAGTGATCTTGGAGTTGCCATCAACCCCACACTTGCGTTCTAACATCTACAATGCAAAATTACATGAACTAATGCTCCGCAAATAATAGTATGCATGGTCATGCTTATAATATCAAATGAATTATGATGATGATGTCACACTATCTAGCATACAGAGCCTTCAACCTCATATATTATACCATACGAGCTCAATATCAATAATATCAAATCAAATGTGCACGTACTAGTTTCCGCGTGAGTCCGTCGTCAAGTCTCGAGTGGTCTCAAGAGTCATTACTAGTACAAAATATAATCCATAAATAATATGCGTGACCTATCGCCGTCGAGCCCTAAAACACACACTTATAGGTAGCCCAAGTGTATATCTACCCGAACGGCAACGCTGCTGGGCCCCCAAAACACTCACCGGAGGAAGCACTTGAGTCGTATATCTACCAAGATAGTAAATAAAGTACAATATCACTATATAGGGTTCACACAACCACCACTGACTCACAAGCCAATTTGTTTCATGCCACATGTATATTCTCATCTCTAATATCATACTCCATAAGAGCATATGACATGTATCACAATGTGCTCAATAGTATAACCTCAAAGATCATACACGCCATACTCGACAATTTCCATAATATCTCTCATCAAAGATTATATGAATGTATTCAAGCAGTGTCAGAGAATTATCATGTATTGTAATCTTTTCGATCACAAGGGATGACTAATAAATATCACAATTTTACATTAGAACACATAATAATATTGTTTTATATTGTCGTTGAACTGTTACTTACATCTATCCATATCTATAGATAAGAATGGTTTACAACATTTTCTTTCATACTTGTCCAAACTATCATCAACATCACCTCCTATATTATAATATATATATAATACCTTTTTATTCACAATCATGAAATCATACTTAGACGATCTGATAGGACCCAGTGAAGGCAACCGAACAATAATGAATAGGTCAAAATAAATCTGCCAGTTCAGAGTCAACAATTTTAGATTTGCACGAATAATATATGTTTTCCAAGCAGAAACGAGCCACTGAGTAAAACTCATGGCCAAATTCCATCGTTTCGAGGGTCAAATTGGCACTTCAATTATTCTAGCGGAACTTTTGGCGAGTTGTTCTAATTTATTTATTTTTATGCTTAGTTTTAGTAATTATAATTTTTATATAGTTTCTTTTAATAATAAGGTTTCTTTTCCTTTAAGGATTAGGTTTTATTTCTACCCCATATAAATGGTTTCATTGTACTACAATTAGAGGGAAAGAGTTTTTATAACGAGTTAAAGGCATTGTTTTTTTTCAAAGAGATGGATTTCTCTTGTTGGTAAATCGTGTTTCCTGAATTCAAATTACATGTCTTTTATCAAAGGATTTAGAGCTTTAATCTTTGTGGCGAGGTTTTAACTTGTGATCCTGATCAATTTTCAATGGGTATAAGTTTTAAGGTCCAAATCTATTGCCCAAATATTGGCTTTTTTAGGTTTCGGTGCCGTTCGTTTTGCTTGGATTGAAATACGTGCTTATGTGATCTTATCACGACCCAAGAGTCAACAAAACTTAAAATACCTATAAAAAATAAGTTTAACTACACTTATATAGATACTAATCGGATTTGACTCATACCATATCGAAGTTTGTTGAATGAGGAATCCAAAGCCTTTTTACAAATCTCAATTTTGAGTTTTATACAAAAATTATACACATTTTTATTTCAACATACATAAAATGTTCTAAGGGGGCGGCCAGCCCCTTTAGAAGGGTTGTCGGCTCCGATATAGAGGTGGGCACCCCTTTTTTCTCTTGGGTGGCCAGCCCCAAGAAGGGGGTATCTGGCCCCCTATAAAAGGGTGGCTAGCCCTTAATTCTCATGGAATGGCTAACTAGGTTTAGGCGTAGCTTGATTTGATCGTAATTTTAAGAAAATCAAATCAAATAAAAGACCAATGGTTTTTTGAAAAAAAATTACTATTTGGTTGTTTTGTAATAGTAAAACCAAATCGTTCGGTTTTGGTTTCGTAAAATATAGTTCAACGAGGTTATTGACTTATAAACGTAAAAATTGAAATGTATGTACCTTTTAGGAGCAGCAACTATACTCTAAGGTTTAAGTTACAAAATTTTAATAGAAATTTAGATTTTTTTTGGTAACTTTATTCTTTTAACTTTAGGAATTTAAATCAAGAATTAAGTTAATAAATTCAAAATCAAATCATTTAACATGGTTATGGCTTGGTTATTTTTTTGAACGAAACCTTAACCAAATCATAACCCAAATGATTATTTGTTTTAATAACCATAACAATTTGAAAACTTAGAAAAACCGAGCTAAACCGGACCAAACATTTCTATTTTGGTTTAGTTCGGTTTGGTATGGTTTTTTTTGCCCAGCCTTATGGCTAACCCCCGTACATGGGGTTGGCGACCAAAGAACGGGAAGAGTGGCCGTTTTTTTCTTTTCAAATTTTTGACTTTTTCTTCTACACCCCTAAACTCTTATTCGTAAATTTTCTTAAGGGCCTTTTTGCAATTATTTAAATTGCACTTTCTCCCAAAGTTTTTCGTATATATTTTTTTGGTCATTTAATTTAAATAAATTTTTATAATTGTCTAAATAATTTAATGACTCATATAATTAGAGACTATAATCTACAGAAAGTTTCGGCATATCATATCATACAAGATACATAAAATCTTGCTTTAAATTTTGGACCATTACAACAGTAGTCTGAATTTGACTTGGGAATGCTGGATGACGATCCAGTTTCTTTTTCATATGCCACTAAAGGTGTTAGTTCTAATAAATGGATATATTTTATGAAAGAAAAGTTGAAATCTATCAATCAAAATGAAGCCAGGGACTTCATTTGAGGTGGTTAGTGTTTTCAACGAATTGTTTAGGATAAAAATTTAAAACATTCTGATGTTTAAAACTTAGGTGAAGTATCAAGGTTTTATTGGAGAGATATCTAAGGGCAGCAGATCTGGACTCGTATGGTAGTACTAGTTTGCATGGAAGGTGAAAATTTTAGTTGGGGGTAGCCCCGAAATCAGTGATTGTGGATTCGGACTTCGTTTGAAGTGGTTAGTGTTTTCAAAGAGTTTGTTTACGTTCAAAAATTAAAAGTTGTTGATGTGTAAAACTTATGTGAGGTACTGAGTTTTTATTGGGAAGATATCTAGGGACAACAAATCTGGACTCGTAATGGCTGTACTAGTTTGCATGGAAGGTCTCTAGTTTGCCTAACGCATCTTGAAAATCTTTCTAATTTGTGTATTAAATAAGAAAAACATTAACTGAAAAGGGCAGGGAGGTCGGGAAGTCCCACCCCATTTATTCTAAATTGGAGATCGATCTCGAATCTAGTCGGTATTTTTACATTAGATAATAAATGAGTAGAGTCTCCATATATTTATAATTTCCGTCTATCTTCTAATATAAAAATACCAATTAGACTGGCACTACTTATTTCTTAATGGATTTCTGGAGCCAAAACGAAAATTGTCATTCCAACTTATGGGATGTGCAATTTTTCTAAGATAGATCAGACTCCAACCGTCCAACATATGGAGCCTTACCCTCGACTTGCCATTCACTCTTTCTAATATAAGCCACTCCAACCCCATGAGGTGCCTATAAATACAGAGGGAAAAGGCTTATGATGGATTCAATTTTAGGCAATTTAGCCAATAAATGCAAATTTAAGCAAACCTAGCTCATATGACTTTCCCGTTCATTCTTGACCTAGAATTCAATTATTAACACATTTCTTATTTAAGTGACACTTAGATCCTATTCATTGTTAAGTTGGAGTCCACAAATTCTAACGTTGACATAAATGGAAGGCTAAATCTCCAAAAACCAAAATATGTTTTTTCTTATATAATCACGTGCGTACACAAGTATTTTTTTCCAAATAGAAATCATCACTAAGAATAAGAAACGATACTTTTTAGTTTTCAAAATCATGGTATGGGAAAAAATGTTCAGATCACAAATGTGCTACTGCCTCTGTCAAGCTTGTTTCCCTTTTTCATTTGTTTCAAATTACAACCTACTTACTTAAGAGTGTATTTACGTTTTCATTATCCCAATATATACCCTTATTTAATATACATCATATAATATATTTAACCCAAAATTAATTTTTTTTTTAGTACAATTTGGGGGTCATAGGGTTGAGAATGGTGACTCGAATCCGAGTTAAACAAACTGGTAAGGGGTTTCCTTTACTACTAAAACAAACACTCTTGGTCCAAAATTAATTATTGATATCCCTTCAAAAAAAGAATTGTTGATATAACTGTATTTTAGGGAAAAAATGTATGAAAGGGCCTTTCTAATATCATTAATTAATTAAAAGCTTATCAATCAATCTAAGTATAGAAATGGGCCTATCTTTATGAATGGAAGAAGCAAGTATATAAATATTCAAAAACTCCAATATAATAAAAATAATGCTATTTATTTATATTATAGACCGGTCTCCAATTTAGTTGGCATTTTCTTATAGGTAATGAATGAGTAGATATCTCCATATATTTATAATTATCCATGCAACTATCCTCCTATATAAAATATCAATTAGACTGGAGACTAATTTCCAGTCTAGATAAATAGCACCACTCTTTTTAAGGAAATAATGTTATTCATCAACAATGAAGATGGTCATCATTCCAAGTAATAGTATATATGTCGTTACTAAGTTATTAGTATAGTTAAATATAGGGACACATGACTTATTAAACTGAACTTATCATCATTTAATTCCAATAATAATAATCAGCATTAGATGGTAAATAACATTATTTGGAAATATATTTCCTTTATCAAAACCTATTTCCTCAGGTATCATGTCATCATTTTATAATTACTCAATAGCCCATGCAAAGGAAGTCTTTCTCTCCCTCTCCAAAATGATCTGTTTGCATGCATGCTCAATAATATAAAAGATTTTTTAGACATCCCATGCAAACCCAACCCCTATGTAGATGTGTGTGTGCATAAATAATAAAATAGAAAATGTAAAATGAAAAAGAGAAGGCCGAGACGACAAATTAATACAACGTTTACTTTGACAAATAAAGTGAGAAGCAACGGCATGCAAAGAAAACATTTAACATCAAAAGCAAGAAAACAATACTAGTTTTCACTTTTCCCCCCCATTTAACTATTCTTTTCAAGATCTTGGTTCCAGTTTTTCTCCTTGGCTTTTCTTCTTTGGCCCTTTTCCTTGTGTCCTCGATTCTCTCCCTCTCTCTCTGCATGTCGCCCTCTCCTTTAATTTCCCTTCTTCCTTGGCTACAAATATATATATATATATATATATCTCTATATCAATCTCCAGACTTAAATAAATCGTATATAAATGGCGGAGCTGATGAAAGAAGCAGCCGGGGAGCACGAGTCGGAAGAAAGAGAGACTATGTCGACCAAGTTCAGCATCAACGACAACGTCGACGTCCTGACAGAGATACTCAAGCGACTCGACGACCGCTCTCTCGGGGTGGCGGCATGCGTCTGTAGGCTGTGGTGCTCTTTAGCTCGGAACGACTCCCTCTGGGAGCATCTCTGCTTCCGTCAACTTTCTTCGCCACAGGACGACGGCGTCAGGGCTGTGGTGGTGGCCCTGGGTGGCTATCGGAGGCTGTACATGGGGTGCGTGAAGCCCGTACTCAGCCGGCTGCAGCAGAAGAAAAGGAAGAAGAAGAAGCGAGTTGTCTGGACGTCTCGCCAACAAGTTGAGCTCTCGCTCTCTCTCTTCTGCGTCGACTATTACGAGAGGGTTTTGCTGGGTACCCTCGGCGCTGACTCCTCCTTGCAGATGCTCCTTTGCGGCAACCCCGTCAACGTTTGAACGTCTTCTGTCATTTATCTCTTCCTTTCACTTATTATTATTATTCACTCTGCTTAATTTCTCTTATATATTATTTATTTTTTATTATTATTGTTTTTTTTTAATTTTTGAAAGAATTTATTATTGTTATTGTTACTTGCTGGAATTCCCCTTATCCGTAATATTTATTCTTTGGAAAAAATAAAATAAAATGAATGGAGTTTTTCATGTTTCCCCCTCCGTTATTTCTTGTTACTTAACCTTGGGGTCTCTTTATTCTAATTCATTGATGTTGGCAATCCTGTTACTCCAACCAAAGATTATCACTCGAGTTTCTTGCAAAGAGTCGTCATCGATTACGATTAATTAGTTGCAATTCGGTCCAGCTAGTCTAGTCGGGTTCAAGGTCGAGATGTGAGAGTTCATGTACTTTAATTTCTCCTCTCTTTTATCCTTCCTCAATTCTTTTTATAAGAATAATGTTATATAGCACCAATAGTGCTTGGAGTGATAATTAATGTAATATTAAATGATAAGTGAAATTAAATGATGAATTAAGAGACCCCTCTTGATTTAACAAATTATTTAGTATTATATATTTAACATATCATTTAATATCACCTTAATATGGTGACAACCACCAATAATGCCTAAATAGCGTAAAGAACTTGCAAAATAATGACAAGCATGATCAACATCTTACGAATCTGACACCCCTTTCAAAGTGTAAACACGTGACCAAGTTCGCGTAACGGGTAAGTTTATGCTTAAAAATGAGGCTAAAATTATAATAGAAAATGTTCAAGCACCGGATATCAAATAATGACACTAAAAAGTGATACGACATAATATTAACACATCACCACACTTTTAAATTACATCAACAACTAATATTATTTGTCTTCAGACATTTGTCCCGTGCTTGGACATTTTCATATATATATATATATATATATTGTCATGCACCACAACTTTGGTAACAGAGACCACCGCCGATTCTATAGCCAACCCCCCAATGGTCTTGACAAATTCTTAAGAATCTTTAACAAGAATATACGAAGCATGTCTTCTTCTCTGTATCTGTATAAATATAAGCGGTCAATGGGTCTGAAATTTCTGTAACGGACTGCTAAATAGCCGAAAACAAGTATTGGAGACGAGGCAAGTGGGGATCGGTTTTGATCCTCCGACTATTTAATTTATTCAGAAGAGGTTCTAGACTCCGTTTAATTAATTAATCTGTACATTTTGAAATCTCAATCTTAATGCAGTCAGTTTGATCCTCCCCCAGCTATTGAAGTTGTTGACTCTTGTTTGGATTCATGCATCCCCAATATCTCTTCCTCCGACCTTTGTCCCCATTTCAGTCTCAGAATGTTTTGATTTCACTTCTCTCTTCCGTGAATGTATCGCCGCCAATGACACAACGCCACTTGTCTGGACTCGAGGTTAAGTTTTTCACTTGATTTCATCCGGTTGTGAATTGGGTTCAGCAGGGCATTTTTCACCGACACCGTCTGGAATCGGGTTTACACTGTTGCAAAACTCAGTTTCTACATGTAGAAACTCCTCGGGAATAGCTGCAGGGTCAAGATCCCAGCAAGCCACAGGCAAGTTAGAGCCTTCAAGTAAAAATGCCGGAACCCGGTGTGAAAATCTTAACATCTCTTTTTTCAGAATACATCGAATGGGGTCTCTGCTCGTATTCCTCTGATATACAGTCTTGAATCCATCCAACTTAACTAAAGAAATCACGCGCACACCACCATCTTCAGAATAGTTATCAAGAACCTCGACCATTTCATACTGGTGCCTTACTTCGTGTGGAGTTTTCCTGTTCCAGCCTGCTGACCAGTTACGGTATAATGCCCAAACGTCTCCATTTCGTGGGTAGATTCTAACACAGCCTCCTCTGCCGGCTTTCTCCCTGCTGAGAAGATGAGAGAAGATGTTGACGTGCTCGACAATCTGAGAGTTGAATGCTCTGAAATTTCCACAAGATTTGGTAAACCCCGAAACCAACCAATTAACAGACCCAAATTCACTATCAGATTTCGAACTCAAGTAGGTGATAAAAGTCTTAAATGGCCTAACTGAAATGACCTTGCGGATTCGACAATACAGACGAGGCATCCCATCTTCATCATATAGGGCCCATATCTGCTTTGGTTTAAAACATTCTTCCGATCTATCTTTGTCAAAATCATGGAAATCCGAGTCTGGTACTGTTATTGACCTTGATATAGATCTCTTCAGTTCTGCTCGATGATTGGTACCAATTGAATCCTCGCAGGATTTATAAACTTTAGCACAGGTTTTTCTCTTCTCAACCACCGGTGCTGCTTCTGAAGCCAACCTCATCTTTTCTAGTTTCTGGCGGATTTCTGTTCTTGCTTTACCAACTAACAACTTTCTAGCACTAAATGCAGGGAGCGGAAATGCTGAACGTTTAATTGATGACTCGGATGGGAAGGGAAATTTAGAATAGGTTCCATGTTTCCATTCCCATCGGCGACTTGCACTTCTGCAGCACTTTCTGAAGGCATTTCATGTTCTCTGACAACAATATTTCCAGATTCCAATTTAATCTTCTTGGCAGGTCTACCACGCCTGTATCCTAATATTCCATTAGAACCATAACATGCATTAGAGACCACATGAACTTCAGCCTTTACACTATGACGTTTTCCCCCCGATTTTATTTTATTTGCCTTTCTGTTTGTTTGATGAAAGACTAAGGAGGACGTATATAGTCCCTGGGGATCTAAAACGCCAACTGAGTTTCCAGAGGCTGGGTTACACTGAAATGATATATTGGAGGCGCACTCTAATCTATTTCCGCCCAAGACTCCGTTAGGCGAGCAGTATCCCGTGGTCATTGGTATATATGTAGCTCCACAACCATGATTTCCATATCGACTTTGAGATGCATAGGACCAAGGGCCATACGAGAAAGAACCATCCACCGGGGCTAGTCCAGTTTCAACAGCGATAAAGACACCACGACAGTTCTTACAAGAAAGTCTCTTGTTCACATACTTCCTGAGATATTCATACTGAACATGACATGATGTACACACTGTCCAAAATGTATCCAGTCTCCTCTGAGAAACTGAATGCTTTGGATAATTGTCATAATCACCAGGATCAACATTCTTTCCAACAGACAGATTCCTTCGGTGATCATAAGAGCTCCTTTTGACACTATCAGATAGAAGCGTCCATGCCTCAGAGACAAGCCTGAATGCGCCATCAGCTCCAATGGTTTTGTTTTTATCAGGGTGAAGCAATACTGCCATCTTCTTGTACTGTTTCTTTAATTTGGACTTCTCCACAGATGGATTCAATCCAAGGATCGCATAAAAGTCATATTCTTCATTAATTTTTACCTCAGAAGCAACATAAATACCATATGTAGCCACCATTTGAGGTATACCCTTGAGTTCAGGGCACAGCTTTTGAGCTTTCAGAGCATAATCCCTGGTACCCACAAAGTCTTTCTCGGCAAATTTTTTCTCCGCATTGGCTTTTGCTCTGAGTGCTTCGTCTCTGTTTTGCTCCATTTCACGTTTCAGGATTCAAATCCGAATTCTCCAAAATGAAGACTACAGTCCACATCTGATGGACAATGATCGCAGTCCAACACTCAAAAACAGCTGAGATTACACTTCTGCACATTTAAAAAACGTGGTAAGTTTAGAATTTCCTTTTCTTAACTTAGTTTGAATCACATTTATTACTTGGAAAATAAATAAATTTGAATAAGAATGAATAGGCACCCATCAAATCTTCTTTTCGTCATATATACCATCACATTCTAAAATCAATCCTATTAATAACAGATCCAAGATCGGAAGAGCTTGGCGCTAACACTTCACAACACAACTAGTGGACACACAACTAAATCTAAACATAACCGTTGTAGCTCAAGTATACCCAAATCAAATTATACTAACTCTACAGATGAATCCTCACCTAGTCAGACGATTTCAAACTTGAGTCAACAAGTACAAAGGTCAAAGACACCGATACAATCTACACGTAAACTTCAACACAATTTAAACGCAGCTCAAATAATTTCAATAAACAAGAACCTCTATTTTCTTCCTTCAATATAAAACAAAAATTTGGAAACCCAAAAATAGAAATAAAAGAGAAAAAACTTACTTAGGTTTGAATAATCCAGACATAGTTCACCATCAAATGCTTGTCCGATCCTCAAATTCGAAGTAGATCTAGAAAAAATTTTGGATTGCATCTGAAAAATAAATCTACCGTACAAATGCGTACAATATGACAAATAATTCAAAAAATTAAAAGGAAGAAAAAAAGAGAGAAAAAGGAAGCTTGCTTACTTAAAGAGAGTGAGTAGGCAAAAGATGTGGAGTAGAAATGTTCGGAGGTGAATTTTCCGCAGCCACTGACGGCGACGAAACAAAAGATTCCGTCCAAAAATAATTACATTATTTGTGTTTTATTTTAGTAGTTGGTACTGCAACCATACGCAGTAGTTAAAAATATATTTGTATATCTCTATATATATAAATAAATGAAATAATTTTGATGAGGCACCGAAACCCCACCTTACCCCAAAATAAAAAAATAAAATGAACTGAAAAGAAAAATTGGAAAGTAATAACAAATTACTTTCGGGTAAGTATATTTAGAAAATAAGTTTTTTTATGGAAAAGAATTATAAGTAATAAATAATAACTTGGGTTAAAAAAAATAGTAACGTATTTTTCTAAAAACTAAGATATGTTCTCTTTGTATTTTAATTTTTAATATTCATTTTCAAATTTATTTTCTATTCTTTTTTTTTTTAAATCTAATTTAGGGGGAATAGAAAGATAAATTTTTTTAGCGTATACTTTCAGCTCTTTTAACATCGACAACAACAAAATTAATAAATGGTGGTCGTGATTTTTCTTAAGAAATAGATTAATGTACTAATTTAGAGCTTGTTATGTCTTGATTTTCTGACAGTTATTATTTGTGGAATGGAAATCATTTCTTCCCATTATACAGTTGATTCAAGCTTTATCTTTATCCAAGGTTGAAAAAGCTTGATCGAGGAGTTTCATATCCAAATGGAAGAATCCACCTCTAAATGCAACGTTGATGCAACTAGTTTGAGAGAACAGGTATCATTTGTTTTCTCCTGATTGTTTGAGTCGACTTATATTCGCCGCCTATTAAGAGAGCGTGCAATAGGGGGCAGAGTTGGCACTCAAGTGTCGAAATGTAAGAAAAGTTGCAGTAGCTAGATCACCATATAATTATGTTATAAATTAAATTAAAAAGAAAAATAGCAAATAATAGAGAGAGAGAGAGAGAGAGAGAGAGGCCTCCAATTTCTTATAGGTAAAAATAATGCACTACACAATTTTAAAAAAAAAAATCCCCTTTTTTCTGGGTGGGTTAAGGGGGGGGGTATGGGATTTTTCAAATTTTTTTTTTTCCATTTTCTTTTTCAGTATACAAAAATAGATAAGTGAAACCTCCTATGTGGAACTTAAGCATCCAACCACTGCACCGCATTTTGAATTCAAATCTTGTTTAGTTTTATATATCTTTTGAAGTAGCATCCAGTGTTATATCTCTTTATTGATTAATTTGGATGTCCAATCACCAAAATGTATTCAAAAGAATGTTCTGTTTTCAATTGCATGCTTCATTTTGGTGATGAAATCATCCACAGCCATGCTACCCAATTCTCCGCCAAACCGGGATCTAACTGTTACAGTCTGTGTTGAAGCCTCCTTGGGTCCAACTACTGCCATCAATGGGATTTTAAGCTTTTCCGAGTTTCTTATAAGCTTTGGCAGACGTTCACCGCTGTATATCTCACTGCGAATGCCACTGGCTTTCAATCTCATGTTCACCTCATTGCAGAACTCAAGCTGTAAACAACATATACAGTTACCAATAAGCATATTGCCTGAGTGGGATGAATGACCAATGATAACTATCGTCTTTCAAGGAAAATTTTGAAAATATCAATTACAGATCATGTAGTTTGGTCCCATAGGGGATGCTGGAATTTTCAGTTTTATGAGACTCAGTTCTATACAAGTAGAACAGAAACATGAGAGGAAAAGTTTCTTTCTCTTACCTGTGTATCAGTGACAGGTAAAAGCCGAGCTTGAATTGGAGAAAGCCATAATGGGAAATCTCCAGCATAATGTTCTATCAGGACACCAAAGAACCGCTCCAAGGATCCAAGAATTGCTCTGTGAATCATTATTGGTCGCTTCTTCTCTTGATTTGAATCAACATATGTAATGTCAAAGCGCTGGGGCAAGTTAAAATCGACCTGACCAATATGTCATGTCATGTCATGTACCACTTAAAGAATTTCAGATAAAAATCAGCTTCTCGAAAATAACATTTCTCACAATCAAGGTTAGCAAAATGAAAGTGAATACGCATTCAGAAAATACCTGTATGGTGGAGCATTGCCACTTCCTTCCTAAAGCGTCCTCTATTTTGAGATCAATTTTGGGCCCATAGAATGCCCCACCACCTTCATCTATCTGATAGCTCCATCCTTTGTCATCCAAAGCATCCTTGAGAGCTAGTGTTGCTTTCTCCCATATGTCATCACCTCCCACAGCTTTCTCTGGCCTTGTTGAGAGGTTAACTTCATATTTGTCAAATCCAAATTGCAGCAATATTTCCTCTGTAAGATCCAGGACACCCCTGATTTCATTTTTGATTTGATCATCTAAACAGAATATATGGGCGTCATCCTGTAAAATCATTGTCGAGGTGCATTAAACATAAACAGCATCTCGTCTGTCAAGATGTTGGTGAAAGCAAAGAGAAAAATTACTGATACACTTGAAATCATCATTGTGAACTCAAATCTAGTCAACCAAGAAGAAGATTATTTTCACTGATGCTTGTTTCTATTCGTCTTCTTCATGGAATGATATTATATGCATAGACTAAGATACATTAAAGTTATGAAGTATCCACTTCAATTCTGAACATCCACAAAAGTGGCGGCAAAATCAATCATGGTCAGGTGGCTCATACATAATTGGAAAAGAAAGAGGAAACAATAAGACAAAGGATATTTATAGTAGCACCGAATATTTCCTCTCCGAAAGATACCGCAATAACTGCAATGAGTGCACAAACATGATATTGGTGATACCAGCAAAGCTTACATAGTTTGATATTGGTGATTGACAGGACAAGCATGACTCAGGCATTGGAAGGGTGAAAGTGGAAGGCAGATCTCCAGGCAAAGTTTGCAAGGGTTCATATTAAGCAGTACCAATTGATTGTTGCAAAGTTGTTGCCCAGATCCTGCGCGATTGAATTCTTAAAGTAGAATGGATACAGCTATTTCCTCTTCAAATATTGGTACTTCACATTTGGCAGATCCGTTAATGCAATGTTGACAAAGCAAACAGATGCAGTGTTATTTTCATTATGTTGATATGATGAAGAATTATGTTGATACCATTGGATCTTCATCCTGTCTTTACTTGATAAAAGACTTAAGTTGCAAGACTAGGGATGGATGGCTAAAATCCTAAAGTTCCCTTTTTTTCCCCATATCCTTTGTAATTAGAACATAAATCCAAGAGAAAATGGAAATGCCCACAGTGCAATTTTTACAATGGACAATACTAGTAGTACAATGCCAAGTGTCCAAGATTGTAACCACTTCTCCATTAATGGGATACTTGGCAGTGAAATCACTGCTAGTGTGTATTGTAAAAATTGCCCACTGTGGGCTTGCAAATTCGTAAGAAAATGGAGGCCACTATAGTTGCACTTCCCCTTAAGCCAACCAGTTAATGCAACATTAACAAGGCACATAGAAATGCACCGTAATTTTCCTTGATGTTCATACCATTAGATATTCATTGTACAAAAATAAAAAGATATGACAAGAGTGTTCTCATACAATATAAAAAAAATATATATATAATAAGAATTAGCGGTTGCGTAAAACATGAAGAACGTGAAACTCCAGGTGGCTTATGGGTCAAACATTAACCAAACCATTTTCAATCTGCATAAAAAGAAAGTCATGTCGGTTCCAACTTTAAACTCCATTTTATTAAAACAATTTCTACATACCGAAGTTGCACTGATGCCAAATTTGGGTTTTTTTTTGTTTGTGTATGTGTTGGGGGGAAGGCGGGGTGTCTGTGATCAGCTCAACTATGAATGCCATGTCAACAAAATTAATTATGACATGCAGAAGACAGTTTGTATCCTCCTCCACCCAACGATCGTACATTTGACTCACAACCCATCAAAAAAGAAAATCTAGGAGTCAGCAATCCATCGTAACGCTATTACTTATTCCATTTTCACAAAAGTATCAATATCAAAGACATAAGAATCAAGAAGAGTAAAGGAAAAGTACCTGTGTAAATCCTCTCACGCGGAATAGACCATGTAAACTTCCTGACAGTTCATATCTATATACCGTACCAAGCTCTGCAACCCTGATTGGAAAATCCCTATAAGAAAGTAGCTTCCTTTTGTAGATCAATATGTGGTAAGGGCAATTCATTGGTCGAAGCTGATAAAGCTCTTCCTCAATCTGCATTTGGTCAAACATGTTTTCTTTATAGAAGTCAAGATGACCACTAATCTTCCAAAGATCTGCTTTAGCCACATGTGGAGTATACAGCAGATCATAACCATGTTGTATGTGCATCTTCCTCCAGGCATCTTCTATTATATTCCTCATAACAGCACCCTTGGGATGCCAGAACACTAATCCTCCACCAGCTTCATCCTGCAGGCCACAGAATGTTCAAGTATCTAGGAATGTGTAAAATAGAAAATCAAAAGTAGGGATCCTAGATGAATGATAGCAGAGAACCAAATCACAGCATGACAAATTGAAGGATGCAGTATCCACACCTTCTCAATGTAATACCGGAATTTATATTTATGACTTAGCATGGCTTTTACCAAAACATAGAATTCACTAAGTCTCAGTTTTGCTTCTAGCCGATTAGTTAGTTCGGTACATAGTAGCCAAGACACACAATTAAGCTCCACATGGTAAATCAAAAATGTCATAAACGATAAAATTTACGCTTGAAAATCTTAATATTTAAACAGACAATATTACTATATAAATATACAGGATTTGTTTTGAAGTTTGTATTAAATTGATTATTGGATAAAGTAATGGATTCGAATATATGTTGTCCAAGATATAGATAATTAAGATAAACTAGATTTAAAATATTTAAAATATATATAGAGGAAAGGGACATGAGCATTGTAAACCAATCCTATTTCATTAGGATCAGTTTAACCACCAATTTAAAAATAATAAAAATAACAGGAAAAAGATTCAAGTTCTAGTTGAAGTCAACAAACTGAATCTCATACACACGCCGCTAGCCATGAACAAGAATGAAACAGAATACAAGTTTTATTCTTTTGATTTGGCTTTCGGTTGATTTAGTTTCTTGGGCAGAAAACATGTTTTTTGGGCAAAATATTAAGGAGAAAATATAATAGTTGCTCACTAAACTTTACCTTTGGTTACTACATGCTCACTGAACAAAGTATGGTTAACCATTGCTGACCCATCTATGAAAAGGTTACCCATTCATCACTCCACTCTGTTAGTCACCATTAACAAAATCTCACACGTGGCATGTGGAAAACAGACGGGGCATAATAACTCTAATAGATTGCCAAGTGGACAAAAAAGTTACAACCAGAAGCAGTCTTAGTCCTAAGAAATGAAAATGACGCCTGCTGCTCCTTCAATCCACCTATCGATCCCCAACTCAAAAAAGTGCCTTAAAACATCAACGTGCTGAACCCTGATTTCGTGAAGTATTGTAATAGTACCCTGATTTGTTAGTGATAACTAACGGTGTTATTATGCAACATTAATTTTCCATCCACTAAGTGTGAGATGCGCTATCACGTTTGAATGGAGTGATAGATGGATAACCTATTTCATAGATGGGTGAACAATGGGTAACCATACTTTGTTTGGTGAGCAAGTAGTAACAAAAAATAAAGTTTAGTGATCACCTATTATATTTTCCCTATTATTAAGAGCTTCCTCATTACAAATTTATTTGATAATATGTAATTCTAAGTTAAGGTGAGGCACCGCACACAGCATAGTTTTATTCCAAAACTTGAATCATATTTACATTCCTTTACTACCTATCAAAGTTCCTCCAGGATAGCCATGTGTCAATTCAATTTTAATCTTGGCTATACGGTTCAATTTTTGTAGCACTTGCATGAATTGCCATCTTTATGGAGTGATAATTCTCAGTTTATGCCTAGTAAGTGTTATTTATATATGATTTACATGATCGAATTAATTGTGGTAACTGCAAGTGCCTCATTGAGTCTCTTCGAAATAGTCATCCCTCGAATTTGTATCTTTCAGGTAAAAAAAATAAAAAATAAAAGCCTTGGACAGTGGTGGCACGTGACATGATGGCGGACAATCAGGAGTACGAAAAAAAACTTTTGCTTGTCATTAAAATTCTAGAATCACAAAAACTTTTGTTATTGCATCTTGCATTCTAGATGTGTCGAGTACCAAAAAAAAAAAAGAAAGAAAGAAAGAAAAGAAGCTTCTATTTGAATTTGATTAGAATTAGCATCTAGCATTCTTATTTTTCTATGAATTTTATGCATGTTAATTCATCTTTAGTACGAATAGAATCAGCATCTTCCATTCTTATTTTACGAAGAATTTTATACATGTTAATTCATCTTTAGGGACACATGGTTGAATTATGTGTAAATCCTGTTTTAATTGACATTATAGGTTTAACTTATGAACACATCATGATTCATTTAACTTATGAACACATCATGATTCACCGTTATCTGTCTTGAGTTTTGATGTCTGCAATACACTTTGAATAATTTCTCAAACATTTTCTTGGAGTTTTAGAAATTGAATTTTAACATGAATCAAGTTAGAGATAATATCCTTTTTAAGTCATCAATCTCCCAGTTTTTGTTTTGCATTAATAGGCTTACTATATATATAACGATTTATGAATTTTTTCTTTTTTTGGTCAACCATGCCAGATATACCCAACATTTGAAATCTTACTGATTCTGGAAGGGGAAAAAATTGATTTGCTGAATGATATCATCAGCATTCACACTTTTCATGTGTCAGACGTAAATAAGTCATGCACCAACTGTAAAAAATTCAGGTATATATTTGTTGTTTTAACACTTTTTCCATTAATCCTGGAAAGTAATAGGATGTTGACCTAGCCAGTCAATATTATCCTGGAATGATTTCCAGTAATATTTGGAAGACCCTAAAAATGATGCAATAGCATTCATGATTCAGCCTTAATCACCCGTGTTGTGCAAGCCAAACATGTTATCAAGACTATAGCTCAATCAAGAAATGCTTCAGAACTAAATCAAAGTAAATTTTCCCATTTAGTCGAGACAATTCCCCAACATTATTCCAAACGTAATAAGAAGTTAACAGGACATTGCTGGCAAAATCAGGCTGCACCCAATGTTTTCCACAAAAATTAATCAACCAACAGCTTCATTTCACATGTTCTTATTAACCAATCCCAATCCAATAACCAAAGCCAAAAATAACAAACTTTAAGACTAAATGACGCCTTTCCTCTATATCTCGAAACATTTGTTGCCCAAGTCCAAACCGAGCAGCTCATACTTCAGGTAAATCATAGCCCGTAACCTAGGTCTAGTGAAAGCCTTCCTCTAACCCCAAGACTCAACCCATGGCGCAAACCTTAACTGGATCCAAAGACAAAATTCGAAATATGCGACCTAGAATACACAATATGCCCAAAATCGAAGCAATTCTTACCATAAAAGTAGTACCACTATTTTACTACTTCTCTCCCCCATCAGAAATGATGATTGTTACCAACATCTCCAAGGCCACCACAGGGCATCTATAGTCAAAAGTGCCACAATCTCCCTCACAAGAAGCCAACGATCACCACCACCATATTCCTTCAAGCACCACAAATCCATGGCAAATGTTCGAGTTCTTAAGTTCAACTGCCATCCCAATTTGACATAAACCAATAGATTTGACAAAATATCTCCCAATGATCATTCTCCTCCATCTTAAATTGGTCATCACCCGTAAGCTCTACTTCCATTTTCTTATTTACAGCTTGTTCTTGAGAGCTTTATCATAGAGTAGGGTTAGATTTATAGGAAAATGTGTGGTTAAAATGTATAGAAAGATTACTGGGAACTGTCATTTTTGTTTTTTTTTTTTTTTGGGTAGAGAATATGTGGTTGGTATTGATTTGATAAATTTTCTGTCATGTATAAAGCTACAAAGAACAAGCTCTTACCCTTTAGGACTTTAATGCAAAAAATGATATCGAATAACAAATTGTGGTCATTGTGCACATGTTTGCAACGAGAGTAAAATCTTGTGACCGGAAAAGCTACCCAAAAGCAGAACATATGGATTCTGGATAAGGAAATGAGAAAAACAATAACCGAAAAAGAAACTAAGAGTATAAACAAAGGAAGCTGCAAGATTGGCACCATAGGAACTTGAAAGCTTTACTAGTTTTAAGCCAAGATCTAAACTTGCTTCAATACTATGTTAAACTAAAAAGAGTCACTCCTTGTCAGCATTCACATTCCGTCATACTCTTTTAGTTTAATAAGATTCATTCCCATGTTTCACATTCAGTCATTCTTTCTCAAATTTGAATTGATCAAACAAATCAGATCCACATACCCACGTGTACCACACAAGTCTCCACCATTCCACTCCCCTCATTCTCTCTTACTTCAAGAAAAAATGTAAATGCAAACAACGGCCATATTATTCAATAAAATGAAAATTTTGACTAGAAAACCACAAACCATAACATAGAAAATCGTAAATGAAAATAAAAGATGATATTACTTCAACAATAAATACAAATAACAATTATATCCAACATGTGTGCATATGATTACTTTAATAGAACAATATCATGCTGCAATAGAAAGCAAGTCACTATCACCTAGCATCGGATCAGGAAGTGAAACTTGCCGGCGCGATGAGGAGCAATTAGAGCTTCTACGCAGGTTACTTTACCAAAATCCCTGCTCTACTTCTATTTTCTCATCTTGATAGCTTGAAACTGGAATTATCTTATCACTCATCGTGTCCTATTGCTATCAAACTCCACTGGATATTCGATTTAGGAGCTCTAATTACATTGACTAGTTTCTCAAACTTATTCTCCCCTCAAGTTGTTGCAAGCAACTAATATAGGCTCCTTATGACTCTTTTTTCAGCCATAGAAATGACATGCACCATTAATGTTTTCAACATACTAGCGTCTTTCAATCTTTTAACAATTAGTAAATCAAATTTTGAACGGTGTACCTACACTTTATTCTCCTAATTTTGAATTGTATGATCTCACATCGGAATGATCACTGATGGTGTTAAGGAAATTGATTGACTTCGTTATTTTGAGACTGAGCAATCTCACACATGTTGTGGGTTCTTCAATCAAGTAAACGTTGGTTATTTAAGAATCTTATTTCCAGTGTTATGTGAATGCAAGAATTAAAACCCACAAGAATTCCAATTAATGATTTTTTAATTTAATTAGCTAAACATAATCATAGCTCACTTGTTTCCAGAAGTTATGAAAAATCAAAACCTTTTGTTTAATTCACATTGACGTTGACATGTAGAGCCCTCTCGAGCACTAGAAAAGCCTCTTGGGACAAAAAAGGGTACATATCCTCATTAGGATTGGCCCTACACCATTTGAGCTCCTCATTTGCATGGGCATTTTGCCACAGGGCCCACATTATGCTCACTTCTCTAGGTACAAAGGGATCGCCTTGTACCTAGATTAATAGCTTCCTCATTTAAGCTCCTCATTTGCTGCTAAATATACTTCAAAGCCAACAGAACCAATCCTTGTCCCCCCTAGACCTCAAATTATAAATGTCTCCCACCTGAATACCAAAAACCTAAATAGTTCGATGTCCAAAGATGGGAAAACTCCTAAAAGAGTTAGTTTTTACAAGCTTTTCAGGTTAATTTTTAAGAAGAATTTCTCGCCATTTTTTGGCAAAAATTCCCCTTTTTTTCCTCTGCTCTAAGCCTCTCTTAGAGCTCAACTAACATTTTAGAATCTATTAGCCTCCTAGGTGCATCTATTTATTACTTTATATATCCAACAATCTTTTCTTTTAGTTTAATATACTAGAAATTTAGAATGTTATGAATTTCTTTATGCACATTAGTTTTAAATTCTTTTATTCCCCCCTCCCAAGCCCAATACAAAAAAAAAAAAAAAAAAAAGAAAGGAAGAAGAAGACGTTCAGGGACCACAAAACCTTAGGACCTACTGATAACTGATTATGCATGCTCAGCTATTTTTTAACCATCTCATCCTCAAGGCAGTTGCTATCCTAGACTGCTTTTGCTGCTCTGATGCTCTCCCTGATATTTGGTGTTTAACATTATCGGTAATATTGTTCCTTCAAGCGTAAGCACTAGTTTTGATGTATCTTTATTAATCACACAAATCATGTAACTATTCTATATTACATGATGAATTAGTGAACTTGTGACAAAAATTACTTGTTTTTCAAAGTAAAATAATATGAGGAGTCTTAATACAAAAATCTCCATTTTTTAAAAAGAAAATGCGAACAGAGGAAATCAAGTAGGGCCAAATTTTGATGTTACACAACTTTCAACTTATCATTGAAAAAGGTGCTAATTATAGATTACAGTCGAGTACATTTGTAGTGTCCTTGTCAGTCTCTAGATCAAAGTATGAAAACTCACTAAGAAAAATTATTAAGCATTGTAAAGATTTACGCAAATTTCAGCAGATGAATTTTCATTTCCAAGTTCTAACAAATTGAATATCCGGTTTTCTTCAAAGTTGGGAGAATGATGTAGAAGAATCCTCTTATACTAGGAGATTAATCTTCTGCATTTAAAATAGGATTTACATTTTAGCGTTCTTGTCCAAATGAAGAATTTATTTTACCCCTTCCATGGTAGAATTTTGTTTCCTTTTGGCTAATAAGGTTTTTTTCTTTGCAGTAATAGGAGGAGGTATTGTCGTAGATCTTTGCCATTTTGGTTGGCTGATGCCATGCACCGAAAAAATTATGTAACGAGATGGAGAGTGTAAGAAGCAAAGAAAAATGCTAATATTCCTCAATCAGTTTGTTGAGGTGGGTTTGGCAACCTGAAGGGTCGCAATAAAGAATATGTCAACTTAATTCAATTTGTTTAAGCATGATTTTCTTTCAAACAGAAGAGTTGCTTCCAAAGTCCTAATTGCCTCAAGTTATGAAATGTCTAACTATAAAGTCACAGTTTCACCACTTTATTAAAAGTTTTACCCATATTCTTAAATTTATTTACTCAAGTGGTCTTAGCGAACTCTTTCTGATTCAAAATAACATTTTGTCAAATTAGTCACATTGGCATATCTCCTGGGACCCACATGTTCTATGCAAATATCAACCATTTATTCTTCCGATCTAAATCTAATTCTATTTCAGAAGAGAAATAGATTGCTAAGAGGGCATTGTTAATAAACATAGATAATCATAAGAGGCAAAAAAGGAAAAATACTAGACGTAAGAAAAATATATTAAAAATATTTAAATCAGGCAGAGAGTCAGGCATGGAGAGAACTTATCATAGTGTACCTGGATAGAGAATAAATCGAGATCCTGACCAATTCGACGGTGATCCCGCCTTTTTGCCTCCACCTTGAAGTGAATATAAGCCTTTAGTTGTTCCTCATTCTCCCATGCTGTGCCATATATTCGTTGTAGCATTGGCCTGTTTGTGTCTCCTCTCCAGTAAGCTCCGGCAACAGATTCAAGTTCAACAGCTTTTCTATTTATATTTCCAGTAGATTCAACATGAGGACCAGCACAAAGATCCCACCATTCGCTACCTAAAACAAAGAAAAGAAGCAGTTATAATATTATACCAATTATCATTAGAATCAGATTAGGAAAGTTATTTTGCATATCCCTTTCTTCTCTTATTTTTTCTTGTCCTTTTCTTTCTTTACATGTAATTGCACTACTATTGAAACAGCTTTTCCGCTATAACTAATTCAGGATACTCCATATTTCTACTCGGTATCAGAGCATTGTCTCAAAATTTAGCGCTCTAAGATTAAGATATTTCAAGTCTTAAATTTAATGCTTTCCAAAATCTCTACTACTTTCAAGGCTTACTTCCAAAATCTGAAACCTTAGCCACAAACCCAAAGTATTCTGGTGACATTCAGTTAAGGAAACTCTAAAACAACCTCTGGTGATGGTTGCGATCACCTCATTCTTTCACAAAATAATGTCCTTGCAGTACACAAAAGCTCTCTAACTTTCAACTCTTGCCTTCAAAAAAATTGTGAAGCCCTCAAAGGAACCTAACCCTTTTTTTTTTTGAGAACACCTAATCACTGGCAACACTCTCAAAAATCGGTACCATTCAATAACTCCTTTTCAGCCGCTCTACCTCTTCCAACTGA
Source organism: Nyctanthes arbor-tristis (assembly GCA_963692815.1). Taxonomy (NCBI): domain Eukaryota; kingdom Viridiplantae; phylum Streptophyta; class Magnoliopsida; order Lamiales; family Oleaceae; genus Nyctanthes; species Nyctanthes arbor-tristis. The sequence continues at coordinate 26,470 of CAVNYN010289544.1, read as the reverse complement.
TTTTTGGAAACTTTGTTCTTCAGGAAGGTACTGACTGCCATTTCTGACCATTCAAGACTATGTTTCTAGACTTCCTTAGTCCTCCAAAAATCTCTAGTCAGGTATTTATTGGCCTCATGACAGCTCTGATTAGATATTTACAGGCTTTGATACTGCTTCTTCATTTCTTCACAAATTTCACAACTTTAAATCGGTGGATCATAGGTATATCTAGCATCTGCAAGGCCAGTTCTGCTTTTGGAAACCTTTCCTTCAAACCTACATTTTTGTTATTTAGCTTCTTTGATTGTGGACTCTAGGTTGTCCTCTTTTTTAGATTTTATAGTGGTTCACTTTTGAATTATAGAGAAGTTGGTCATTCAGGTTCATAATGTTATATTCTAGAGCCCAGAGTCTGTGCTTCAAGTTTTTCATAGTGCTTCAAGTTTTTCAGGAACCGTACATGTCTACATGAGCAGCACATAAGGCTTGCATTGGTATGATTAGTCGTTTGGCTGATCTCTGACTTAGTAGCTGAATTAAGGACTACTCAGTCCTACATATGAGTAGGCATGTCGATCCTTGCATGTGGTAAAGGTAAAGTCCACCTCCAAATTTAGAATTCTACTAGTTACTGTGTACTGTAGATCCTTATATTTTCAAACATGAAATTTGAAAGTTGGTGCTCCCAACAAACTTAAGTCGCTCAACTAATTCGTCTGGTTTTTGGTTGGTCTTCATTAGCCTTTTTAGTGGCTTCGAGGAAAGGAATTTTCAATATCTTGCATGCATGTCAAGGTTGTTCCTATGTCTTTTGACAACAAAACATATCCCCTTCTTTGACTATGGTATTTAAGACTCCAGTTGAGGAGGCTAGCTACGGTGTCAGGCCAAAAATTCTTGAGTTACACATTGTAGTTCAGAAGGAAAAAGAGTTATATTATTGGGATAAAGGCTGCACTTGTAGCAAACAATCCAGATTAAAATAAATGGGACGCTGAAGATGCCTTTGTTAACCTGTGGCTCATTGATTCTAGAACCTACACTTTTTTCAACGTGGCACAGCTAAGGAATTATATGGAACGTATGCTACTAATGTTGAGAAGCAAATGAAGCATAATACTCAAGTCAAGGGTGTGTATGTTCGCAGCAGGCTTGATCACAACTTAGGTCTATGCAAGGAATTCAAATATATATAATCAATTCTTTTCAACATTCATTCTCCACAACACATTCTCTAAAAAGTAATCTTTCACATTTCTCCATATTACCGTCTGACCACAAATTCTCCGAAAGACCACTTTTCACAAAATTAGTTTCCAAAAAACCAAACACTTTAGATTATAGCCATGTTCTGGCTATTTTTCCGCTTCAAAGTGTGGAAAAGGCATGTGCATGGCAAGCTACTACGTGGCAACAGTTGACTTTGAGCTCTTTGCCTTAACCTGTCTAAAATAATCACGATCGTTCATCACCCTCAATCTCCTCCCTTAGATCTTAAACCCATTGCCATGCCTTTTGACATATTATTGATGACTACTAAAAACCATACAGTTATCTATTGGTACAAGCTTTAGCATGATAAGAATAAGTCCCCTCATAATGCTACTACTGATGCGACTGTGCCTTCTAGAGCAAATGTTACTCAAGTCATGACAACCCATTCAAGATGAGGATGACACTGTTGATAACTATAGAAGGCTCCGTCATTATCTAGAGTGATACAAACTTACACAAGCTAAAAATAAGATGATGCCAGTCTAATGCCACTTCATCTAGAACTGAAACTGTTACTCAATTTACTCCTCATGAAAAGCCAATCTAATCAAAATGACAACTGGATCTATCACAACACGAGTGGGGGTTTTTCCCCCCTCCAAACAGAATTCCAATTTGAAATTAGAATATCTGTGGTCCACTGAAGTTTCACAATGTTATCATTTACCCAAACCACACTAGTTATTATCAAGAAATGTTGGCCATTAGAATAAGAGAAAAATAATAATAATAATGACAATAATACAGTAATAATAAAACTTAGATGGCTGGTTTTTTGAACAAATACAACTCATAAAGGCATCATTCTGTTGAAAAAAGTAGTTCCTTTATAACTAGACTCAATATTTTAATAATGTAACAGTTGAAAGATGAACATAATGTTTTCAGTAAAATAATGGTTTTGCAAAACAAAATACATTTTGCCATTTCGGTAAAGGGAATGGCAAGTGTGTACCTATATGATAGATGGTGATAGGATCATCATTGATGCTCTCCAATATCTCCATCTTGTACGGCTCATTAACAGCCATTATTCTTCTCTGCGCTTCATGTCTGCTAACTTCTTCTCGTATCAAAGGTAAGTTTCGACCAATGATGAGATCCTACAGATGATTCAAGAAATAAATTCTGTACCCAACACCTGTAGATCAATAAATATCTTTTTCCAATGTTTGAGCCATATGATAGTTAGTATAAAGAGAAGAAAAATGCAATTGCGCTCACCATTTCCTTCTTAATTTTCTTAAGGTCCTTATCAGTCAAAGGCTCCATATCAAAGTCATAATAAAAGCCATTCTCAATCCATGGACCAATAGTTACTTTTGCATCTGGAAAAAGCTTTTGCACAGCCATGGCCATTACATGAGCACACTGCACAATAAAATGAATATGTTGGTTTCTGCCTACAAATCTCAGATAATATTATCTCCTTCTTCACTTCAAGCACGAACAAATTTGTTGCAGATTTGAATTTTTGACGCGTAATGTCGTGTAGAATAGATGCTTAAAATGGCCATATTTTCAAGCAAATTTGGGAAATATTGCTCCTAGAAAAAGGGAAATGAAAAAGAACTGGGAAACAAGAAAGACAAAATTTCAAGATCAAGCATAAATTGCATCAGTACTTCGTTGTCCACTACCCATAAGAACCCAAACTGCCCAGAGAAATTCGGAATAATCCTTAGAATTACCGTGTGGCGGATCCTGAGCAGTTGCTCAGACGATTCATTAGTAGGAAGAACGACTTTCCCATTCTGGGCTTCACCAAATTTGTCTTCCTCCTCCAAAGCAGGGACTGTTTCAGTAAAATCTGTGGCGACAGCAGATATATTTGCCCTGGAAACTCTTCCATATCGGGAATTGTACAAATTCCTAGATGCGCACAGACGAAATATATCTAAAGGGCGCTTAGATAAAATGGAAGAAAAAGGAGACAACTTTGAGAGTTTAGACGGAAAAGTGAAGAAACAGTTCTTAGATAAAGATAAAGATACCGCCATTGCAGAATTCCCGTTAGCAAAAACATTGCTGGATTTTAGGGGCTTTACCGAATTTTTTCTTGGATTTCTGTGGTGGAGGTTTATGCTCGAGGTGGATCATCTCAAAACATCTCCACGCATGCTACTCCTACGGTGCCATACGCCTATCAGCGTGCTTGGGATACCTTCGGAAAAGAACGGCAATAATTACAAAAGTTATTTTGGATGGACCAGGATGTTTAATTCAATATAAAGACTAGATTTTTTTTACCTGTGCGTTTCACAGGTAAAATTATAATGTATATTTATATAAAAATTGATATATAAGTGTGGACATTATATTATAAATAAAGTACAATATATTGTTACATTGTTTAGAATTATGAATTGATATGCTAATTACAAACCATCAATCTATATAAAATTATAATAATTAGTAATTAAATGATCAAATTACAATCAACTATAATAACCATAAGTCTAACATCTCACCCGTGTGTTACATAAGAAGACTAATTCAAAAAAAAATTAAAATAATAATAAATAATAAAATATTAAACAAATACGTGTCATTCGATTTGCATAACAAAAAATGTAAATATACAATTTTGATTTAATATTTGACATATTAAATTAATTTTTTATTAATAATATATTAATGTTATATGTTTATGTACTCAATTAATACTTTACTATATTTTACGTTTATATCATCTAACTTATTTAATATTATTAGTTAACAGACTAATAATACGTATCATATATATACATATCTATATTCACTCGATACTCATCCACATAAAAACTTTCATACCTATAAGAAAGTACCCTTCCGAAATATCATTTTAATTGGATAATATCTTGTTTCTTCACATATATTTTTAACTAGGTGATTCTTCATTTTATTTTATACAAATACCTATGATACGACGTTGCTATTTTAGTCTAGCAAATAGCAAATATAATCCTTAAACAAGTAGCATACCCGAATAATGATAAAATTGTTAGAAGCGTAATAATTATATTGATAAATATAATATTAATATGACAAAATTTTTCATTCAAAATTGATATGTTAATAGTGATGTTGAAATTAATTATTGTCTTTTATTTTATATATATTTGAATAAATTTCTAGTAGTTTAGGACAATCTGCAAAATAGGAATATATTATGGTACAATTTCAATTTTCATAAATATTAAAAAATGTAATTAATAATGCTGGTAATGTAAAATTTAATATCATATATCCATAATATACTACTTTATTTATTAAATATTCTATTTTAAATAATACTATTTTATCAATTAAAATGCACATTAAATGCGGTTATAAAAGAAAATTAATATTCCAACTACTTTTTAATAGAATAGTGGACTATATTTTAAGATAGATGAAAAAGGAAAAATGAGCCAATTTTATGGGACGGAGGTGGCATGAAAATAATTAAATTTGTACAATTAATAATTAGGGAAGTTTTATAAGATAATATAATGAGTTTAATTCAGTTTTAGAATTTTTTTATTAGTGTGAATTTTTGTTTTAGGTTTGTATAATTTTATTTGTGGAAATGAAGGAAAAATTTGACGAATATTTTTAAACGTACTACTTAAATATATATTTAATGTTTTATTTTAATTTACTTTTTAAATCATGTAACTTATTCAAGATTATTAGTTACCAATTTAACATTGCGTATCAAACGTGTACTATGATACATGTACCCTCTTGATATGGATTTAGATAAATATTTCATACCTATGAGATTATATCCACTCCACATACTCTTTTAACCATATAACACATCATTTTATTATGTATTGTCTAATAAATAAACAATAAAATCTTTAAAAAAGGTTGCACAATTTCAGTTTAATTATTTGTACCATGGTACATATATCCGCTCGATATCCATTCATATAAAAAATTGAATTATAAATATAAGGATATCTAAATTAGGAACATAAATTAGGAATATAAAAGATTTTACTGTTCAATTAGATGAATATTATGGTGTTATTTAAAAGCGTGATTATGGTGTCATTTTGTAATTACGAGCAAAAAAGAAAGCATGATTTTTATAGAAATTTTTGAGTCTTAAGAACATAAACTTGAAGATAGCAATACAAAAAAAATGATGTTCTTCTTCTCAATTGGGCTAATCAATATTAGAGGAAGTTAATTGTACAAAGTAAAGGAAATTTTTACTTTCGATTCTCATAGCTTTTTATTATATAAATTAAAATAGATTGATTAGGTTTTTCTAGTGCACATATGGGGAAGGAGATAAGAGGGGATAAACATTTATTGTTAATAATGAAATGGTTATTTGTGTCGTTTTAATTTTGACTATGTTAGTGTATTTGAAAAATTAGTGAGATTAATAAAAAAAAGTAGTGTCAATATAATTAGCCTTTAAATATATATATAGTTAATAATAATATTTTTTTGAGTGAAAACATGTAAGAATATAATATATAAATGAAAACTGTTAACAAATAATGGCATAAGAGTTTAAACTTTTAATATATAGGTCGCGAGTTCAATCCTTCACTGTTATATTTGTAACAATTTTTTTATTAAAAGTGACATCTGGTGTGATATAGCATTATAAACAATTGTGTCATATAGAGCTTTAGGCGGGAAACATTTTCTAATTACGTCAGATGAAATTGCAATTATGTCAAATAAACTCTCATTTAATATATATATATATATATATTTCACGATTAACTGCCTAAAAATAGTACAGTAGAATATACCTTTGACAATCAATTAACCTCACAAACAATTGGTAAGAATTGCTAGCTCCCAACCCTTGGATCTTCTTCGAAATGCTTCGAAGTTGTAGATTGCACCGACAAATGGGCATCACCAGTAATTCTCCCAAACCCGACACAAGAGTCGAACCACAGAGAATTAATTCTCTATAAGAACATTAGAGCATCTCTAATGCTCTGAAAAATAGACTTAATGCATTTGAGGAGAGAGAGACATAAAAAAATCATGGGTCCTATAATTTTATCTATTTTCATTTTCTTTTAATTACTTTCCTCTCATTTATACTATTTTCCTTCACTTTTCCTCCTTCGAGCCTCATGCAAGGTCCACAAATAAACTCTCACATTCAACTTTTCCACTACTATTTTATCATTATTTTTGAATTTATCTCAATCTCTCTCCTCTTTTTCTTTTTTCTGACTTTTTTTCCTACAGCTCCTTCTATTCCTATTTACTTAAAATAATTATATTCTTTCTATCTCTCTCATCCATACCACTCCCACAATTCACCCTCCCATTGAATATGCTCTTATGGATGGCATGGTTCTTCTCGGGGGATTGAGAAATAAGACTGCTCCTTCCCCTATTTATAGGAAAAAATTTTAGCTCTTTCGTATCTTATAAGAGAAGAAATTCTATTTCTAGTAAGACTGTGCAAACCCTAGAATTCTTTTCTAAGTAATCCTATGACTTTCCAGAAGCTTCCAGAGGGACTCAATCAGATTTACACAATTAGATTCCCAATAATTACATCCAGTTAAGCTGCTCTAAACCGTCTGATTTAATTATTAATAATTCGTATACTCCATTAAAGACGAATTATTGTAACTCTTAATTATATAAATAATCACAGAAACTAAAATAATTAATTCTGTAATTAATTATCCTCTTGATTTATCAATTTAATAGTTGGTCCCCGTCTTATGATCTAATAATTAATTAGGTATGCATATGACCGTATTACCTAATTAATTATACGCTTCACTTAACTTTCAATCATCATTGCTATGATTTCTATTTAGCATAGTTCGCCAAATACTAACGTTAGATTCTCAAAATTATACTTATAGATGATTAATTTAAGCATATTATTTAACTCTTTATTGAAGAGCAAGGGATTTCTCTCGCAGTACACATTCTATTATTTCACTTTCCTCTGGTTCTCAACACGTAGAGATATTGACCAAATATTTATTCAATCTCACCTATAGCGTATCTAAGTTCCTTAAGATTACTCCATAACAGAACTTACCCAAGACAACTTCAGACTAACTGTATGACAGTCATATGGGAGTTTAATTCACGCGCATGGTCATATTGTAGAATTAAATTCACACAACGGTCTAGTTCAATATACTTATCTTGAAGTATATCAATGTTATTACTCACGACCTCCACCAGTAGCAATTGGTTCCCAGCACCAACGTATGGTAGCAGGCTCCGCATAGTCGAAATGTGGTGGAACATTTCAGAAGTCTGTGGGAATTAGTTGAGGGGTGCATTCGGAGTATCGTGGATGTTATATGTGTTAACGGATGAATTAATTTCACATTTCATCATATTGACCAAATATTTATTCAGTCTCATCCATAGCATATCTAAGTTTTTTAAGATTGTTCTATAATAGAACCTACCCGAGATAGATTTACACTAACCGTATGACAGTTGTGTGGAACTTTCATTCATGCGCATGGTCATGTTTTGGAATTAAATTCACACAATGGTCCAGTTCAATATACTTATCCTGAAGTATATCAGTGTTATTACTCATAATTTCTACCAGTCGCGACGAACAAGATAAATTACTAACTCAATAGAGTTAGAGTGACAATAAATGAGCCTCGATAGAATAAAGTGTCAACCTTTATTCTCAGCTCATGATTAACATTTTTCCAGTTGAAATATAAGATGTATTTTCTGTACTTATCTAGAAGTACATATCTCCATGTTATCTCAAAACAACTGATGGCTCTCATTACCACTAAGATATCGTAAATCTGCTTATAGAAAATAGACTTCACATTGATTTAATAAATAAATAATTGCTTATTCATACTTCGGTCACTGTCTTAACACTTTATTGGGCATATATCTCAACAGATACATGTCACGTGAAGAATTCATTTGTATTTAAACATGCCACCTGAGCGTATTGCACTATAATACACGTGATATCTTATCATTTCTCGCTTGGCTTCACCTCCGTAAACAAGTCAAAATTAGGGGCGTATCACACCCTGTTAATGACACAATAGCTACATTAGCACTTGAGCATAGTCAAGGCGAACAACTAGTTCACAGCACCAACATACGGTAGCAGGCTTCACATAGTCGAAATGTAGTGGAACATTTCAGAAGTTTGTGGGACTTAGTTGAGAGGTGTGTTTGGAAAAGTATTGTGGACGTTACATGTGTTAACGGATGGATTAATTTCACATTTCATCCACAATCATTGCATTTAATATCGTGTGAGTCTCCAACCTTTTATTAATTTGTATGAATCGTCCTTTTTTTATGATTTCCTCACTTTTTCCATTAACTCCCTAATAAAATTATCTTTATATCCCTAACTCACTAAATTAAAGACAAAAAAAAATTATAACAAAATAATATATCAAAAGAAAAACAAAAACCATGAGGCATTGGTCTCGTAGCCCGTGAGTGATTCGGGCCGATCCATTAGTCTGTTGCATCTGTTCATCGGAGCTCATTATCTGATAATTAGGTTACAATACACATGAGCTTGGACAAAGATTGCGCTCGAGGCCAAAACAAGGCCTAGGTTGCTGATCAGACTCAGAGGGAGCCCAACATGACCATAGACCAACAAAAAGATAAAAAGGAGTTAAATTATTTTGTGCTTAAACACAATGGTTTGTTTTGAAACTACAAATAATTATTTTATTAGTTTTAAATTTGATTATTGCTTGGATGACTATGATAGAATGGTTTTCGTGCATAATTCATATAGATTCGAATTATTAACATCCCTCTAGAGATTTTATGTGTTCATGCATTTATAGATAGGACTTTATCAAATTTGATTTAACTAGACAATGAAGCCATACATAATTAGATTGTTTAATTAAACTATTGGTAATTATTTAAAAAGGATTAGAACCTAATATTATAAAATATTAATTGGGAGGGGGTTTTGAATTCACAATCTCCTCATATTACGCATATAACAAGTAATGTTACTTTTGTAGTAAGTTATGTTATTTTTTGTAACAAGATATGTATTTTTACAACAAGTTATGTTATTTGTATAATAAGTTGATGTAGACCATATGGCAGAATGGAGAGAGGAAGAATTGGGCTGAACATTAGGTTGAAATTTGGGTGTTTGGTATTCAATGTGTGAATTGAGCGTATAATACTTTATCGGAAGTGAAATGATGAGACGACCAAGTCTCACTGACTATTAGCTGGTAAGCATGATCAGTTTTCAACCATCCTGAGTCGTTTATGCTCTCAAATTTATGGTTTTCTATTTTTCTATTTTTTCTAATTTTTTATAGTTTATTGTTGTACTGTCTTGACCATAGAGCTTGTCAGCGATTATTTGAATACCATTTAGACTGTTTTCTTCATTCATTGCTTAGCAACAACCTATGTTATTTATATAACAACTTATGCTACATGCATAAGAAGCTATGCTATGTGCGTAATAAAGTTTGTTATTTGTATAACAAGTTATGTATTCATTTGTAGCAACCTATGTTAATTGTTTGACAAGTTATATTTATGTAACATACGATACTACATGAATTTAAAATATTTTTAACATCATTTATTATATGAATTGAAACATGAAACAATTTATGAACCAACTTAAATCAATCTCCACGTGAATGAAAATTAGCAAACCTGAAGAGATCCAAACAGGAAATTCTTTTTAGAGTCTATACGGAAATGATTTTCTCAAAATCAATTCTCATTTACAAATTATTTTCAACTACAAATTTATACATTAAAATAATTTTACAGGTAAGTAAATTTGTAATTTTTCTTTACTTTCCAACCACACATATTTCCAAAAAAAAATCATTTTTTTATAAAGTTAATTCTCTAAAAATCACTTTCACAATGGCCACTAATACAAGGGTTAATTTCACAAAAGGTCCCCAACCTTTGAATTTAGAATCGGATAGGTCCCCAACCTTTTTTTTCACTTGCCTGGGTCCCCAACCTTTCATAAATACGTACAATAGGTCCCTCTTGTCACTATTCCCTCGACTTTTCATATAAAATGGTAATTATACCCTTTAACCTTTTAATTTTAAAAACAAAATATTTAAAAATATTAAAAATAATAAAAAAGTTAAAACAAACAAAACACCCCACCCCACCCCACCCTAGAGCCACTGGAAATGGACCGATGGCCAAAAAGCGGCCAGAAACGTCAGGAAACTATTGTCGTTTCTGGCAGTAGATATGGAGGGGTCGAATCCCCATTGTGCTGCCCATTCGGCAGCCATTTTCAGCTGCCTATGAAAAGTTGAGAGAATATGATAAGAGGGACATATTGTGCGCATTTATGAAATGTTGGGGGCCCAGGCGAATGGAAAAAAAGATTTGAGGACCTATTCGATTATAAAACCAAAGGTTGGGGATCTTTTGTGAAATTAACCCTTAATACAAATGGGGGATGGGAGGGGCATAAAATAAGTCGGTGTTTGAATCTCATTATAAAATTAAATTATAATGAGAGAATTATAATGAGTTGAAATAAGTGGTAGAGACTTAAAGAAAATTTGAAATATGTACCATATACCTTATGCTAGAATGAGCGATTGTGATTCTTTTATTTTTTTATTGAATTAATTTGTATTGAGAGGTAGTATCTCTTATGCATTCATTTGAGTGTCATTTCATTTAGAGCTATAGGGAAAGTATAGTTGCATGCAAACTCAAGGGCTTATATGTCCCATTTCATGCAATTTTGGTTTTATATTTTACTCCTTTCATCCCATAAAGATAGTTCAGTTGTAATTTTACGAAGATTAATGATTAGTAGGTAATGTGATTAGAACATCTAATTTTACCTTATTTTTCTATATATATCTTTGTGTCATTAATTGTTTAAAATATTTTCAATTTATAGGTAGTTGAATAATAATAATTAATTAGGGACACATATCGAAATGAAACATTAAATACATGTTCAATATAGTAAGTGAACTACCTTTTTGGGACAGGCGAAAATAAAATAGTAGACTATCTTTTTGGGACGAATGGAGTATAAAAATTATACCTCAAGTTTTGATTTTTGAGCCGAGATATTTAACTAAAAAAAGTTTGAAAATGTACAGTTATGATTAACTGGTGGTTAAATCAATAGTACGTAAAATTAAACAAACACTAACATTGTATTTGACAACTTAGATTATAATCTATTTTGATTATAATTTGTCATATTACATTATTTTATTGGTTTCACTTTTTTCAAAAAGTCAAAAAGTAAAAGTCCAGCCAGAATTATTTACATTTTAAAAGTCAAACCGCAATTGTTTAATTTTTGCAAAAAAAAAAAATAACAAATAAAATAATGTCACATAATATATTATAATCTAACAAATAATTCAAATTCTAACCAAACGTTTTGTAAATAAGAAATAAGTGTAGTTCCAACCGAAACTTCCTAAATAGAGCATATCCAACCGGTTTTGTTCACCCAAGGGAGTCGCACGATGTAACCCCTCATGAGGCTGAGGTGGCGCCGACGTGGCAGTGGTGACTGGGTAAGTTAGAGGGGAAAAGTCAAAAACCCAAATTTTGAATCCCTAATTTCTGTCCCACTCTCACTTTCCATCTCTCGCTCCCTCTCCCTCTATCTTTGTCACCACACTCCGACCACCTCCCCCACCCAAAACAACTCCGGCCAACTGAGAAGGCCATCGGCGAGGCGCGGAGGAGACGACCTACGGCTGGAGATCCATCTCGCCTCCCCCCTCTCTCCCTCTTCCTCTTGCGCTCCCTCTCCCTCTCTCTCTGTCACCACACTCCGACCACCTCTCCTACCCAAAACAACTCCGGCCAACTAAGGAGGCCACCGGCGAGGCCCGGAGGAGACAACCCACGGTTGGAGAGCGCGCCCTCCGTTCCAGTAGCCGCGGAAGGGTAAGTTTCGGGGCCGAGAATTTTATTTTTTGCGTTTTTTCTTCATTAATTCTTGCTGCCCGTGATGTATTACTCGACCTATTGACATTCGGCGGTTCGTTTCTTGTTATTTTCCAGTGGTGATTTGGGCGAAGTGGAGCGTGGTCATTCCGGCAGCTTCCCTACAGTGAGCTTGAAAACCGTCTCTTTCCCCTACAATTCTGGCTGCATACTTGTTAGTGTAAAGAAGGTTGTTTTGGTTTTTTGTAGGTATAATTATTTTGGACCTCATCTGCTTGTTATTGCTATTATGAAGTGCTCTATTCATGCTTCCTATATTGCTAAAGTGAAGTGCTATATTCTGTGCGATGAAAAAAAAATGTTTGGCATAATACTGATTCAGGGGAATTCGGCGTTGGTGTTTTCTTTCCTATGTGTTTAATTTGTAAAGTTAAAGTGGAGAGAGTATCATGGCTAGTAAAGTCCTGCCTGTAATTGGGATGGGAAATTTTCCACTTAGAATTTGTTTGATATTTATTTTGCTGCGCGGAATTGGAATTGGAATGTGTGTTTAAGTTGCAGGTATACTTAATGGGGCTTTAAGTATGTCAAAACACCTATTAATATGACAAAATAGAACGTGATAGCTGAAAGAAATAGATGTGATATTTCTTTGCTACATGACTGATTCTCATTCATTATATTGACCATTTCTGGAACTACGTGATCAAGCTTTCTGTATTTGACCTTGTATCTTGAGGATTAACGTTGTGTGTTAGGTTGTATTTTTATTGTTAAAAAGAATAGAACTAAGTTAGTGTTTAGAAACCAGAAATGGAAACTTACCAATATTTTTACTTCAACTAATGAGAACTTACCAATCTTTTTACTTCAACTAATGAAAACTACTGTTATTCAGATAGTTGGTGAGAAAGAAAGGAAACTAAAAAAGGACGTGCTTTTGAATTTCATGGTTAGAGAGCAACGGAACTTTATTAATGGTAGAATGGTGTCCTTTAGGTCATTTCTACTTTTAAGTAACACGATTGGGCTTTAGATATAATTAATTTTATATTGTGAAACATTTCCTAGTTATTTTAATAATTTGATTTATCTATTTATTTCATAATTCAATCTTGTATGTATATGTCATTGAGTGTATATTGAACGCGTAGTTACATATGTGTTTGCAAACTACGTACATAAATGATTTGTCGGCAAAAGTAAGAGGCCAAATGTTCACAGTGCTTAAATTTTATTTATAGTAGCGTGGTTGTAGTAATTAATAGTTAGCTTTAACTCTAACGAGAATTTTCCTATGTGTACAAGGTTTACTCGTGCATTTTGTGTCATTTTTTATATACATTTTATTTCTGCAAATGGGATATTTAATTATTTATCCAACAATCCAACAAAGAAATATATAAAAGTACAATTTTGACGAGACAATCGAACAAACATTCAAATTTCTTGGGCAATCTTTCTTAGATTATTTGTTTGAAGATCACAAATTTGTCTTTGAATCTACTCCTTGTCGGTTTAACTTGATTAAAACTTCGCCACCTACCACAAGAACAAATAAAAGGAGATTTGAAATCTACATGATTTCAACATTCTTTTAGCATTTGAATCATGCAACCTTAATTTGGTTTAACTTTTAGAATATGCAATTGCTAGAGGCTTAAACAATGCATAAATAGTTTGTATTATGTGATTATTGAAATAGATGAAAAATAAATACCAAATTAGTATTTTACCCGTGCATTGTACGGGAAGAATAATTCCAAACAATAGTAATATTAACTTACTTTGAGTTGAATAGACAGCCTAAACACTTATATAACACTAATTTATCTAAATACAACTACGAATACTGAGTAGTGCGATTCGTGTCTCTATTTATATTACAACCTTGGCGTCAATGCTTACGGCTTTCCTCCATTATGCACTGAAGATTATTACTTAATGATACTAATAATAATTATTTTTATCTATTTGCGCATTTAGTTCATGCAAGCAATAAATAACCAGCACTTAGAAAACAAATAGACAAACAAAAGATGCATGGCAAACAAACCCATCAAGGTCCAATATACGCAAGAAACAGAGCACACCAAAACTCATAAAAATGAAGACCGCATATAAGAAGATATCTTAAGCCCCTTTTCAAAAAACAACAAAAGCCACCTAAAATCACACTTACAAAATTCTTAAAAGAACATATTTCTGGACAGGCTTGAAAGAACACATTTAGGAAAGGAATTTATTCAAGTGTAAAAAAATAAAGAAATGAATTAAATCAAAGGGGAAAACACACAGTAAAAAATTCTCAAATACATATAAAAAAGGGAGTAACAGAATTAGCACATACCATTGGAGAAGTCCAAGATGGCTGCCAACAAAGAAGTCATCTGTAGAGACCACTAATCTGTCTGCTGTTAACTAAGACGTAGAGCCATTGTAAAGAACATGAAGCACAATATCACCCTACTGATGTAGATTTGGAAAAACTTGTCCTAGTTTAGAGATGATAAGCACCAAAATAGAATGTTCAAGTTCAACCAAATTGCTCATGATCTTCCATTAGCTGCCTTCCAATGATCTTCTATTAACTGATGTTCAAGTTCAAGTCTAACCAAATTGCACCAAAAAAGAATGTTCAAGTCCTCATGATCTTCGTTATTACACTCATGAACTCTCCAATGTATATAATTACATTATTACAATTATTTCTCTATAATTTATCTAAGAAACTAATTAGAGCACCATCATTATATATACATATATATAATGTACATGCATGCTTGTAGACTGAGGATGTCAAGGAAAAATAAAGGGTATCTTTATTACTGAAAATTAGATACGAGATGAATTTATATGTGTTTCAATTACGGCTGTTAATTTGATTAAAGCTTAAACATGGGGAAGTTGGAGGCATCGGAAATAAATAATTGGGCCTAAGTTTTCCCAAATGTCAAATTCTTTTTTTTATTCATTATTTCCTTTTTTTCCCGATATGCATTAGTTACATTTTCAAAAACCCAAAAGTAAACAAAGAAGCGAAAATGTTGTAAACCAACTGTGGTCATAAGTTGCCCGAAAGTAATAGATACTCTTAATAGATCTATGCATGAATGTGTCCACACACGGAATCACGACATGATGCACTTCAAGGGGAAGCAATAGACCTTATGGGAATAAAGTATGGCATTAAACTATGGAAATTTTGGCTGAAAATTGATAATTGTACAAAATAGTGGATTGTAATAATGAAGACATCGAGATCGAAAAATTCAATAGGTTGGTGCATGTACGTATATGAGATTCGATTAGACTATTCATGAATGTGTGACATCATTGCATGTACAAATGAATACATATTAGTGACTCAATCAAAGCGCTAGTAAGTCAAAGTAAGTATTTAATACCATCTGGGCTCATTATATTTGTACTTTATGCACGCCGTGAACTTTTGCACTTATAGTTACGAACTAGTTTCTACCTGGTTCTTAACTTATGACTCAACGTGGATGCGAGAAGAAGTATAAAAATAGTAAAACTACGCATGCCATACGTACATTTAAGAAGACTAAACCAATCATCCGTGTGACTTACTTTGAGGGCCTTCTTCAGATACAAAATTTAATGTCGATTTAGAACGCATAATAGCCCAATTTATAATTTAGCCCCAACCCAGTTATTTTAAGGCGTGTGTCACGTACTTGGTTCGTTACTCACGTCCTCTGGGTTACGCAGCAGTGGTTCTGTCATTGAGTGTGATGTTGACATTGTTTACGTCTTCTCATCGTCATCTGTGACAAGTACACATACGACATGAAGCCATAAAGATGTAATAAACATATGAGCACAATGCTTCAAGATATATAAGGTGTCATGAAGTCAGGAAAAATCACAATAAGATTTCTTTAATGGACAAAGGAGAATAGGCAACGCTCGACCAAAGTTAGGCAAATTTCAAGGACATTGTAACCACCTATATTTTCCTTTTAATGTCATATTTACTAAAGGATTTACTACTGCATGTTTTAATAGGTTGTTAGATTTATATATTGTTTATTTTTCAAATGAGATGGCTACAGACCAAATTTCAACAGGGACGTAATACTACATGAGGACTTGAGATTCAATAGGCGTTGGGTCATTTTGGAGATTCTATAAAGTCCATTGGAGAAACATTTTCATGCACATATAAGACTGAATTATCAGATTTATCAGTATTTAGAATTTGGTATTTAGGTCACATTTTGTACATTTAATTTTACATGTTTTAGCAAAGGAATGTTTTCAGAGATATGTGTGTATATATATACATATATACACGTGAATGATTTATGCCTAAGCATTCAAGTTCAATGGCATTCTCAAATTTAGAAAATACAAATTTGGAGCCGTTTTGGGTTTTGCATATTTCAAATGCTTGAAGTGTACAGACATGCCAATCTCATCAATTCTAAACATATCGATTTTAGAGAGTAATTATGTAACATCCCGAAAATTTCTACAAATTAAGGTAAGCAACGAAATTGTTGTTTTGAAAGAATTACTTGAATATTATTGTAAGATTGCTTGAAGATTGTTATTCAATTAACGCTAAAGAAAGAATTTGGTTGATAATTGACATAAACTAAAGTGTAGTAACTTAATTGACATGAACTAAAGAGTGTGGACTTAATAGAGAAATAATGCAAGGGAACGAACTTCTTAGGCAATTTCCCGTCAAGTGTGCGGCGCCACATTGCGCCACTTGTCACGATGTGATTGGCGCCACCTATCACAATATGATTGGCGCAATGTGATTGGTGGAACTCAAAAGTTATTAAAACTAGCTAAATCCTAACTATTATATAAGGAAGCTAAGAGTTTCATTTTCTCTTCCAAACCATTTCCCTTTTCTCTCTCGAACCTCAAAATTCGTCCAACTTGGCCAAGGGAAGGAAAAAACCAATAAAAACCCGCCAAAATACATATTTGTCCTTTGAAAAGAGTCACTTACCATATATGGAAGGATTATAGCTTGAAAAATAACTTTAATTGAGGAATATCAAGGCTTTAAGGATACTTCTTCACATAGATTATTCGAAGAATATTTGAGGTGGGTAACCTAATATTTTGATTCCTTTTCTACATGCATAAAGTTTTGATAAGCTAAGTGTGTATTTGATTGATGATTTTGATGAGACAAACATGGATTTGAATGCATTATTATTGAAAGAAAGATTGGTTTATTGCATTTGTATCGCTAGTTAATGCTCTACCCGTTTTGAATTGCTTTGTGATTGAATGGCCTTGTTGTGTGTTCTTGGCCATTCTAAATTGTTTCCTACACTATGACCTATTCAATGATTCCGGAATAGGAAAGATTAGTGTGGTGTTTGCTTTGAATTGGAATCTCGATATGGGTCTACCGGGGTTCATTGTGATCCACTTAATTGAATTGATATGAATCTGGTGCGCACCACGGGTAGTAGTTTAACTAGTGATAGGGCCCTTTTGTGCATTGAAAAGCTTTGTACATGCAATGGATTTTCTTGGAAATGAGTTTCCTAAACGAAAGGTGAATCAAAGGATTATGTTATTCACTGAGTACTTCGTACTCACTCCCCATTTATTACAATTTTTTTAGATAATTAGAGTTATAATAATTGAAAGGCAGGGCAAGCTGGGAGTTGAATCGTGCTCGCAAACGGGAGTAGAGTTGTGCATGTGGTGTAAACCTGTCATTGAAACTACGCGAATTTAATACTTTTATGCCCACCCCTATAGTATATATGTTTTTACATATTATAACATATAAGAAAATAGTGAGATATAATCTTTATATTTATTTGAATTCTACTTTTCATTGTAAAAGTTTTCCAATGATTTGGCACACCTTGGTAATCAATGAAATATATCTATCAATACAACTTCTTGTGTTCTATATATTTTCTTGAAAAACCTAGCTATAATGTTTCTTTAAAAGATTGACGATTTGTTAACTTATGAAATTATCTTTA
>CAVNYN010289539.1:0-128488 GCA_963692815.1 Nyctanthes arbor-tristis | reverse complement strand
CTTTTTTATTTTCAACCTAATTTCCCCCATATTTGTTACTCGTCTCAACTTGATATGATCCACAAATTGTAGATCGGGCTAATTTCACAAAAAGTCTCTAACCTTTGGGTTAAGAATCGATGAGGCCCCCAACTTTTTTAAGACTCTTCTGGGTCCGCAACTTTGCATAAATAAGCACGAAAGGCCATTTTTTTTTTTTACTATTTGGTCAATTTTTTTTAAAAAAAATAATGATTATATCCTTAGTTTATTAACTTCAAAAATAAATATTTAAAAATAAAAAAAAATTAAAAAGAAAGGGACAAAACCCACACTACCCCACCTCCCCTCTCCTCGCTCCAAAAACTCGTTTCCGACTGCTAAAATGGGGATGGATTAATTTGTTGCCGGAAAGAGGCTATTTTTGGCAGCAAATTTTGGAGGGGGTGAATCCCTCCAAAATATTGCCAGAAATGGCAGCATTGCTGTCCTTTCTGGCAGCAAAAATTGAGGGGTGAATCCCTCGCCCAAAATGCTGCGGGAAACGGCAGTAAAAGGGGGATTCACTCCCCCAAACATGCTGCGGCCATTTCTGACAGTATTTTTGCTGCAATTTCAGGGGGATTTACCCCCACCTTTTACTACCGGAAACGGCAGCTTTTTTTTGGGGGGGGGTTCACCCCCCAATTTTTGCTGTCAGCAGCAGCTGCATTTTGCTGCCGTTTCCCAGAAATGGCAGTGACAACATTTTGGGAGGATCCCCCATTTGCTGTCAGAAACAGGTTGTTCAGGCAGTAAATGGGGGGATTCACCTCTCCATTTTGGCCATCGGAAACGTCAGCATTTTACTGCCATTTTGGGCGGTTTTTGGAGGGAGGAGAGGGGAGGCGGGGTAGGGGTGGCGGTTTGTCCTTTTTTAAAATTTTTTATTATTTTTGAAGTTAATAAACTAAGAGTATAATCGTTATTTTTTTAAAAAATTGACCAAATAGTGAAAAATGGACCTTTCGTGAGTATTTATGAAAGGTTGGGTACCCAAGAGAGTCTTAAAAAAGGCTAGAGACCTAATCGATTCCTAACCCAAATGTTGGGGACCTTTTGTGAAATTAACCCTTGTGGATCCACAAAAAATTAGAATTAGCCCATTAAGATTCGGTTTCATTTTTGTAAATTGAATATGATTTTTTTGTGTGGATCCGCCATAATCTATATCCGTTACATGGTATGTGATGAATCAAAAAACTCGATCCAATCTGTTGCATTGACTCTCGGAACTGTAACTTTTTTTATGCGGATTAAGTATCCATTAAGTTTGGTATAGATTTTGTTTTTTATTATCATTACAGGTTAGGATGGGAGGAGTTTCTATTTTATATTGTTTTTTATTTTTTGTTTTTATTTAAATAATTAAAGATATAATGGTAATTTTAAAAGGAATTAACATTAATAATTAAAATGTTAAGGATGAAAGGTGTTATTAGGGACGTAACTCCACAATAAATGAAAGGTTAGAGGTCCTATATGTCTAAAAAAATAATATAGACAAAATTATATAAAAATTGAAAGATTGAGGATGTATAATGGAAATAAAGAATTAAGTATATAATAGTCATATTGATAAGGGCTAATGTGAAAATTGAAAGGTTGGGACGAAAAATGAAGTTGGGAACATAATACAATAGTAAATGAAAGGTTAGAAGTTTAGTAGATAAAAAAAATGGAGACAAAATTGATACAAATTTAAAAAGTTGAGGATCTAGAGTGAAAATTACCCGTAAAATAAACATGCATATTGCTGAGGATGAGACAACTATATGGTGTCATAAAGTCATATGTCATGCATTAGGAGATGTCGTATATTGAAAATGATCTAATACTAGATGTCTATTGAAATAATACCGTCAGATAATTATCTGGCGTTTCAGATAACATGCATCTTGTGCGCCACTTCAGCTTCTGGTAATAATATAATAGTGTCATGCATTTAACATTAGATCATTACTAGATCTAGTACACACTATATGACCGTATGATATTGTATGATGTAATATATTGAGGCTAATGATTTTTACTATTCAACTAATTAGAGTAGATTCTTGGGCTTTCATGAAATGCAGGACCTTTGAATTTATCAGGAGTTATCACTTATCATCAATGCCTAAATTGGAATACCTGCTTTTTGATGTTACGTGCCCCCGACCTGTCTCATTCATATTGATGCTGTATGTTTCCACATATACACGCAATGTGTATTTTACCACACCGTGGGTGTTAAAAGAAAATTTTTCTATGAAAAATAGTCATGTGCTTACCTTTCATCGCTATTAGTAGGGTAACACATATTGAATTTATTCCGAAATTCAAAATTTATATTATGTCAACTTACCATTAATGATGATTTTATATACTTATTTATTATAAGCAGATAATCATTTTCGTCTCATCATACTTCAAGATAAGTACCATATTCATCCATGTCCTTGGTCTCTTTTCACTAACTGCAACTCTTTAGCATGTCAAAATAAGATTATTAGGGGACTTGTTCCGATCGAAATTAGTAATGAAACTATCTTAGGTTCTGGTATATTATATCCGTATTGAACTCACCACTTTCTCTTCTAATCTTTACTTCGTACCCAAAATAAAAGGGGGATATTATTATTATTAAGCTGACAAAGACAAAATATGAAGTATGAAAGAAATTAAGGCCCCTCAAATTTCACATTACGATTTAAAGCAATCTGCTTTCACCCAAAAAACGACAAAACACAGCAGAAAAGTAAAGTTGAAGGCAAATCACGTGCTTCATCCGTCTTCTTCATTACTTAGTGACCCAAGGCCCCACTCTTTCCGATCTCTCCACTTCTTTTTTTTTTTTTCTTTTTAATTAATTATCATTTTATTGCCTATCATCAATTAAACATTATACAACAAAATCAGAAGAGTGTTCTCTCCACACACAAGAGAAACACTTTTCAAAATCAAATTTGGTAAAAAAATGAGCAACATGATTAGCTTTCTGGCTAATCCACTTACATAAGGGAAGGGAATACGTGAGCATTAAGTTGTGAATCTTTTAGATGACGACTCTCTTATCACCTCTAGCACTAGGATTGCAAATTACATCAGCCACCATTGAAGAGTCTGTCTCAATATAAATGTTGAAAAAACTCACATAACTCATAGTTACTCATAAATGCATACTTTTAATATTATTTCTTTTCAACCATAAACATTCTTCTTAATATAAATTTCTCAAAAAATTATTTTTTAAAAAAATAAGATTCACATAGACAAATAAATTAAGAAGCATGCATGAGCAAACATGTAGCCACATTGAGCCATGAGGAATATGGTAGCCTGACAAATATGTCAAACGTTAGGGACGTCAATGCTATTTTCACCTAAAAGTTAAATTGTAAGTAAACCGTATTGCCTTTGAGTTGTGTTATTTAAACAAAAGTACATATAAAAAAATTAACAAAACTGAACAAAAGTATATACATTAGTACGATCTTATTTTTCAACACGTCACATAATTTTTACATCAATGCTAATTACAATTTTGTCACTCTTTTTATCTACTTTCTTGTCCAACTAGAATTATTCTATTGGCTATAGCAGAAAACTAGAATTTTAGTTTTAGGTTTTTTTTTGCCATTGAAAACAACTGTGTGTTTTAACAAGTTTGACATTTCAGCTACATAAGAGTAATGCTAATTTTTGTCACCGCATGTGAAATTGTTACTTTTAGATGGTAGTAAATAATATAACCACTTAAATGAATTACGTATCTATGCATTTAAAAGGACTTATCATTTTAATAAGACTTCTCATTTAATGATAATAAATTGCCAGCTGCTCAGACGTGGTACTTTTATAGATAAAACCGAGACTTCAGGTGTTGAAAGAAAAAAGAACAACGGACATACTTTTTCCACAAGGGTTAATTACGCATTTTGTACCCACCTTTTAAGTTTAGTATCGACTGAGTCCTTAACCTTTTTTTTGACCTACTGAGTCCCTAACTTTTCATAAATTTACATGAAAGGTCCTTTTGACGGATTCCATTAATATTGACGTTAAATTTCTAATAAAAGTATCGTTATGCCCCTTAATATTTTAATTTTAAAAGGTTTAAAAATATTTAAAAATTTTTTTAAAAAAAGAAAAAAGAAAACACTGACCTAGCCTATCCATCCCAAGAATGGCCAGCGGAATGCTGTCACTTTCTGCAGCCAAAAGGGGGGGGGTGAATCCCCCCATTTGTTGCCTGAGACGGTTTACGGCGGCCAAAAAGTGCTACAGGAAATCGCAACAAATTGGCTACCATTTCCGGCCAGCTGGAAATGCAGCATATCTGGTGTCACAGCACAAGGGGAGTCTTCCCCCATTTTTGCTACCATTAATGCAAAAAATGGGTGGAGTCTCCCCGTGCAGCCAGAAATGGCAGTGGCAAAAAAAAGGGAGGGGGTGAATGCCGAAAGTGGCAGCAAGGTGGCTACCATTTCTGGCATTTTTTTCTTTTTCCCCCTTAATTTCTATATATATATATATTTATATTTTTGAATTTTTTCGTTTTTAATTAAAAAAATAAGGGATATGATGGTAATTTAGTCGGGAGTTAATGGAAAACTTGACAAAAACTTCAAAAAATGACCAAACGTGTGAATTAATGAAAGGTTGAGGGCCCATCAAATCCAAAAAAAGATTAGAGACTCAAGTGATATTAACTGTAAAGTTTGGGGACGAAATGTGAAATTAACCTTTTCCACCAAGTGGAAAAGTTGGGGACAATATGTGAAATTTATCCTTGTTTTTTTTTTTTTTTTTTTTTTTTTGCCCCCTTGGTAAATCTTTGAGAAATGTGACTGTGACCCCTTTTTTCTTTTTTTTCTTCTCACCACGACCGTGAACTTTTTATTTGTTACTTTTGTTTGCATTATATTCATGAGTGTGTGCGCTCAGTTTGAATGCTATATTTTCAGTTTAGCTGATATTTTGGTTGTTTTAGGTGCAATTTTTCTAATTTGAATGTTGGTTTGGCAATTTCTTGTTTGAACTTATATGTTGTTGGGTTTTGATCATTTTATTTATATATATATATATATATAATTTTTAGAGTCCATCTCATAATTCAAGTTTAGTTTCAATTTTATAAATAAATTTTAAGAATTATATATACCGTATTTACCACCATCGAAATCAAACAATTTTTGTACTCAAAATGGGAAAAATATCAAACAATTTCCGATAGAAATGAAGCCAGCCATAAAATTCATGATTTGGTAGACTTCATTTTTTAATTACGACTCTGAATTAATCTGAACGCGCAAGCCTACTACTTACAAAGAAGTTTCAATGAGAAATGGCTGGGGAAGCCGAAATGCGGACAGTGCCTTGACCAAGACCCAGGGCTCAAAACATGGTCCATTGTGGGTTCCACAACAAAAGCTGGCCCAATCAGGCAATCATATCCGTTACTACTTTTGTTTTTCTTCAACACATAATTATGCAATGCAATGCCACTGTCTCCCTTCCCTTTTCTTATAATTGTGTAATCTCCTTTACAAGCTTCTCACTTTGATGAAAGCTTCAAATATTTATATATGTACTTAGTTAGATCTTCTTTCAAGAATTAATATTTTTAGAAATATATATTTAACTGTTTGATGGATCAAAACCCTAGTTCTTCCAAAGTAGACAGAAAAACTATAGAGAAAAACAGAAGAAATCAAATGAAGTCTCTCTGCTGCAAGCTCAGTTCTTTATTGCCTCAGCAAAATTCTAGGGTTATTTATTTTATCTTTTGCATTATAAAATCTTGATCGTTGTCCAGTTTAGTCCAGTACTGTACATGCTTAGTTTATATTAAGCTTGAATTTTATGTGGGTTTTGCAGGAAGTAGTGTCTCTGCCGGATCAACTGGGAGAAGCGGTGAATTACATTAAAAGTTTGCAGGTTAGTTTGGAGAAAGCGAAACAGAAAAGGGATTGCTTGAACGGAAGACTGAAATTACCAGATATTGAGATTTATGTAACTGGTTCTGCTATGGAGGTTGCTTTGGTAACTGGACTGGATTGTCAATACATGTTTTGTGAAATCATCCGAATTTTTCATGAAGAAGGTGCTGAGGTTGTGAATGCCAGTTTTATCATCCAAGATTACACCGTTTTCCACACAATACATTCAAAGGTACACACATTAATTCTCTATATAAGTTAATTTCAAGATTATTACCGCTTCTTATTAATTGGTTGAAGATAATATTTAAATGAATACGCTTAATTAATGCTTTTCTTTTTGTCGTTTTCATGATCCCTTAAGCTTGGAGAGACATCTGCACCAGAAAATAAGGCTGTTTGGATATCAGAGAGGCTAAAGAAGTTTGTGTACGGTTTTAGTTAATCCAAAGATTTAGCCTTTGATCACTTCAATTTCTCGTTTCTGCTAAATTCCGAGGAAGATGTTCAAGGCTTGGATTTGCACAAGTAATTATATGATGATCACTTTGTAATTTAATCAAGGCATATCAGATGAGCAATGAAATAATTTCTTCAAGTCAGTTTCTGACTTTCTTCACATATATATGCAAGAACTAATTCAATCAATATGCATATATACATTTCAAATTAATCCTACTCCATACAACTACACATTCTAAATTTTCATTAATTAATCTCCACCACTCATTTCATCACATTATGATTTTGTGAGATTAAATGAGAATCAAAACACCCTTATAGTTTCTTTTCTTTTGTAGCAAATGAATCAGAATAAATCTTACCAGTAAAAAAAAAGGGTTAAATGGCATTGATACTTTAAAAATATTCAAAAGAGAAAACGCTTGATCACATTTCTACTTTTAATTCTAAATCTCTCAGATTCTTTTGTTCGTGGATCGTGGTCTTTAGAAATGCACACACACACACACACACACACACACACACACATATATATATAGACTTAGAATTTCTAATCCTTTATTTGATCATCAGCTAGGTTTGGACAGGTTAGGATTGTTGGAAATTTTAGTCTGGCATCTTTAGTTTTAATGATTGAGAGTACTCGTGTTTAGATTAGTCTTTGGTCACAAACATTAGGAAAATTTCATAAATAAACAAATTATTTCGGTATTTCATAACGGCACTGACGAGTAAAAGTCTGATTTGAAGAAATGCCAAGTTCGCTTCAAATGATTTGGTTTCTGTAACAGTTTTGAAAATGTAGTTACAATGATAATTAGATCTTTAGTATCTTACCATATATCCTAGCTAGCTGCATTTATTGGAGCTTTAAAGAACAAAATTTTTAACTAGATCACCCATTGTATTTTATTATTTATTTATTATTATTATTATTATTTTTTTGGGAAACAATATTGTTGTACTAGTTGTTAGTGTTGCTTAAAAGTCCACTAATTAAGAAACACATGTACGAGTTAAACTCATGTCATTTATCATGAATATATAACACATTTTATTACCCTCATTTATGATGAAACACATGTTATAAATGTATAACATTTTTCATCTATTATTATATACGCAAAACCCATATATGTACCTTTAATTTTTTTATAGCAAACCTAAATTAGTAATTTTTGGTACTTTCAGGCCGGAGAACACACACACACACACATTATAGTGTTAATGTCTTTGGTGGAAGACTTGTACTTGCTATCACGTTAACACCACAAAGCTGATATGAAACTTCAACATTTTTCTGTTAATTAGTGGTGACAATATAATGTGACGCTTCCTTTAATCAGAGGAGGAGACCCATCACCATTCTAACAACATGTTACATATTGTCAGAACATAGGTAAAAGTGAGAATATTATACAATGTTGGACCATTTGGTTATTTCCTATTTTAGATAGAGAGATCAGATTTCTTGTTTCTTGGCGTTATATGCAAAGATTATTGGAGGGGGACGTGTGCATAATAATAATTGAATTAAAAGTTGAGCGCTAGCAAACTTAAATGAGTGGCCTTAAGTTGAACAAGTTACCAGAATCTTACCCTTTTTTTATACTTTTAGTCTCCTCCATATATGTATTTGTACCGCTTATATATTATTATTCTCCCTGCTAAAAAGTCTCTTTTTCGAGTTTCGATCGATCACTTCATCAATGTCTTTTTCATATATAATCCAATCATATAATTCATTAATCACAGACTAATTACCCTGGGTAATTACCTTTTTTTAATTAAATAATAACTGAAACTGTTCTTCTTGGGCAACTATATATAAAGGAGTGAAAGAGATTGTTGGATTACAAACAATTTAGTTTGAGCCACAAGTTTAGAACATATATAACAAACAATATCAAACGTGCTATATCTTGTACTCATATTAAGGACAATAGAGATTATATCGAAATTTTGGGTATCAAATGTTCATGTTAATTTCTCTTTTTGTTTTATTTTATTTTATTACATTCTTGAAAAAGGAAATAAAACTTTTTTTTTTGGGTAAATTGTAGCAAAATTAAGGTCCGCAACCTTTGCATTCCTTTGCACTTTTTGTCTCTAATCTTTAAATATGGACCATAGGTGGCAAAGATTTGCATTCATTTGCCCTTTCGTCGAAATGCATAAATTTAACCATTAAAATATTAAAATTCGTTAGGAACCATTTAAATCGAATCATATTATAATTAAAATAAGTTTAAAATTCACCTCACAAGAGTACAAAAAACTGACCCCGTCGTTATATTGATGGTCGATTCCCACACTCGATTGGAATTCGCTCAAGAAAGATAAAGGTCTATCTTAAACTTAAAAACTCCAACCCAAGCAAACTAGGATAAAAATCCTAACCTTCAAGAGTAATGGAATTAAGCCCCCCAAGATATAAGACAAAAGACACAAGAAATTTCACTCTTAAAATTAGTTGTGTGTGTTCCAAACAAGAAACACAAACTCAAAGAAATAGAGGAGAAAATAATCTCCAAGGGAAATTTTCATTCGACTCAATTCATGTTCCAAATTTTTTTTTTTTTCTAATGAGTAATATGAGGCCTATATATACTATAATACTTGTTGGACAAAAAAAAAGTGGAAAAGAAAAAAGAAAAGAAAACAAAAGAAATTCAAATATTGAAAAAAAAAATAGAAAAGTCGCGTACAACCCCAACTGTTCATTGCGGTCACAATGCTCAACGCTTGCGGTGCACAACTTTTGCAAAAACAATGTTGTGGCCGCATCAAAATCCTGGTTCTTACTGACGTTTTGAGCTCATGTCATTGCTCCCACAATGTATAAACAGGTTGCAGCCTTGCATGTGCCAAAATTTGTAGAAGAAGTCCTTGAAGTTCCAGATTTGATGTAAATCAGTTCAAAACATCTTTTTCATTCCCGTTTCGACCGTTTATCTCAATTCTTCATGCCTTACTCTTTTTCCAACCAAATAGATCGACTTTGAACATCCTTCAATGATTCCAAGTCGTGAACTCCCTGAATTCAACATTTACAATTTAGTTCTCAAAATTTTGATTGAGCTCCAATTCTTTAATTTTGTTACAAAAAGTCATCCAAAGCTTCCAAAATTCCCTCTTTGACCCACTAGTTCAAAGGTCTCATGAATTTCGACTCAAAAACGGGCGGATCCGGAATTAGACCCTCAATCTTCAAGACGATTCGTTCTCAAATCGCCATGCGGTACAAATGATAGCACATTTCCTCCCGGGTCAAATGGAAATAAGTTTTCAACACTATGAAGAACAATCAATGACATAATTATTGTTCTTTCCACCTCCGAATGGAAAAATCAACGCATACTTCTTTGGTTTGGATTCAAGACGGTATAAACAAGAAAACTCCCAATGTAATGATTGTTTTGAAGCCTCCAAAAGAAGCAATTCTCCCCTGCAAGAAAATTCTAAGAAAATCGGGGTGAGATATGTTAGCTTCAAATGATACAAGGAAGGGATCCTTGTACTTGTGGAATCTCTCTCCAACCCCCACTTGTTCTTTCACATTAAAGCTCTCATTTTTTTTTCTCCTTCAGTACTTTTCATCTCTTCATGCATCATCTCAACTCTAATATTCTCACCATGCATTATTTCAATTTCTTTTCTATGCATCACAATCTTCCCCGGATTTTGCTTACTTAATTCAATCTCATCTTTTTCTTCGAAAAATTTCAACTCAAATCCACTTCATTTTCATCACCTTGAAATTTCAAAAACTTCTACCCCCCCTTTCTTTTCAACTCCAACCATCTTTTCTTCTCCGATATTATTGTTCCCCTTTTTTCTTCTCTTGTTGCTCCCTTCCTCTCCTCTCAATTCTTTCTTTTTCTCTTCTCCCTTGCTCTTCTTTCTTCTTTAAATTTTCAATCTCTTTTTGCTCCATTCTCTCCCTTCATTCTCTTCTTTCTTGATTCCACCTAACTTTCGCTATGCATTTTTCCCAACTCCAACCAAGTAACCTTTGGTAATCTCTAGCCATTCTTTCATCCTCCATCCTATCTAGCATTACTTGAAAATTTCTAATCTCTTCCATCAATTGTTGATGGCTCCCTTGTGTAGTGATAGGCATGGTGTGCGTGTGTGGAAAGTGTCCTCACGTGTTTATCACTCGTGTTTCACTCGATATCACTTATGCGATAAATAATTTCCCAACATGCATGACACAACCAAAGCGATCACGGGTAAACCAAATCAAAGGCATAAAAAAGAATGGAGATGAGAATTGACGCGGTAACAAGTGGAATTTCTTTACTTGTTATCACAACTAGAGACAACAAAAGAGAGACACACAACTAGAGACGACAAAAAAAGAGAGACACACAACTAGAGACAACAAAAGAGAGACACAATGGTAAGCGAAATTTCTTGGCTTACTATTACTACAAGGGATGACAACTAGAACTAAGAAAAGAGTGGAAATAAGGAATATTCACTCGACAAAAAAAGAGCAATAATAAGGGAAAATATGATGATGATTACTCAACCATCTCAACAACTAACATTTGAGTTCTGTGATAGCCTCAATCCTACATCGTTTCGGTAGAGAAAAGGAGACCAGTTCTTAAGTTAAGAGATCCACTCTATCTGACATGAGGCATTTTGGGTGAAAACTCAAGAGCAAAACCGTGCGGACTAAGCCCAAAGCAAACAATATCATATCAAAGTAGAGCGGGTCGTTACAAGTTCCATCACCATCAAATAATCACCCCACTAATTGAGGACAAATATTTAATTACTTCCTCCAACAAGAAATTTCTTCCTTAAATAAACCACTCATACAATCACAACAACTCCACCAAATTATGTATAACCCTTCTCCATAAATTTTATATGGTCTAAGTACTAGAAGGATTCAATAATGCAATCTAAGTGGTAAGCGTTTGGTAAAATAGATGAGGATTTCAAGCGAGTGCAACTTAATCTATGTCCAATTGGTTAAAAGATGGAAACATGGCTATGAAATTAAAAGTGGTAACATTTTCCCCCAATGGATAGAGTGCTTAAACTCCACAAAACATCAACATTCATCAATTCCACATTCAACACTATAATCCACAACTTACCACCAATATATTACAACAATACAAGTTTCCACAATTAAGGCTCATAACACCAATGGGCATAATAACCATAGATCACTCTCTTCACCCAAATCCTACACAATGCACACATACATAATCATCCCCATAATGAATTCATGTCATATCACTACCATACCCAATAAATTAAAAGTCAGTGGTATCATAACGTGATGATGATCCCCAAGAGTTGAAATAGGAGAGTAAAAGAAAAACAAAGACAGAGTCCACGGAATTGAGATAGAATCTGCCGAGTTATAAACTTTTTGTGATGTTTCATTTTTATTTTAATAAGATGACATAAAAAAATAAAAGATAGGATTTACCGGAATTTAGCTCTGATACCAAATGATGAGAACCCCGTCGATATATTGACCATCAATTGCCACACTAGATCAAAATTCACTCAAGAAAGCTAAAGACCAATAAAATGATAGGTTTTATCTTGAACTTAAGAACTCCAATCCAAGCAAACATGATAAAAATCTTAAACCTCAAGGGTAATGAGTAAAGCACCCAAGATATAGGATAAAAGATACAAGGAATTTCATACTTAAAGTTGGTTGTGTGGTCAAAACAAGAAACGCAAACACGAAGAAACGGAGGCGAAAATAATCTCCAAGAGGAATTTTCATTCAACTCAATTCATGTTCCAACCTTTTTTTTTTTAAATGAGTAACATGAGGCCTATATATACATGTTGGAGCCAAAAGGAGTGGAAAAGAAAAAAGAAAAGAAAACAAAAGAAATTCAAATTTCGAAAAAAAAATAGAACAGTCGCCCGCAACCCAACTGTTCATTGCGCCTGCAATGCTCAACGAGTGTGGCTGCACAACTTCGGCAAAAACAACATAATAGGCCGCACTAGTGTCCACATCAAAATTCCGGTTCTTAGTGACTTTTTGAGCTCATGTCATTGCGCCCGCAATGTTTAAACAGGTCGCGGGTGCTAGAATTTGCAGAAGAAGTCTCTAAAGTTCTAGATTTGATCTAAGTCAGTTCAAAACATCTTTTTCATGCATGTTTCGATCCTTAATCGCATCTCAATTCTTGGTGCCTTACTCTTGTTCCAACTGAATAGATCAACTTTGAACCTTCTTCAATAATCTCAAGTCGTGAACTCCCGGAATTCATTATTTACAATTTAGTCCTCAAAATTTCGATCCAGCTCCAATTCTTCAATTTTGTTACAGAAAGGCCTTCAAAGTTTCCAAAATTCCCTCTTTGACCCACCAGCTCAAAAGTCTCGTGAATTTCAATCCGTTTTAACATTGACTCAAAAATGGGGCGGATCTGGATCACATCATGTGTAAAACAGCTATGTGAAACTTAATTTGGAAATTTATCATTATGAACATGTGTTATTTTTACTTGTACATATGTCACTTTTTGTACTCTCATGC
Source organism: Nyctanthes arbor-tristis (assembly GCA_963692815.1). Taxonomy (NCBI): domain Eukaryota; kingdom Viridiplantae; phylum Streptophyta; class Magnoliopsida; order Lamiales; family Oleaceae; genus Nyctanthes; species Nyctanthes arbor-tristis. The sequence goes on along the minus strand of CAVNYN010289539.1, from coordinate 115,549 downwards.
GTGAATTTTAAATTTTAGTTATAATAGTATTCCGTTTAAATGGCTGTCAAACTGAATGGTACTGATTAAATATATACATTTAGATAAAAGTGCAAATGAATACAAAGGTTGGGGCCTATTGATCTAGATTTAAAGGTTGGAGATGAAACTACAAATGAGTACAAACATTGGGGACCTTTGCTGCAATTTACCCAACTATTTTTCTATTCACCTACGTTTTGAATTCAAAATTTTATTTTATTTTGTCTTTTTAAGTGACTATAATTGGTCTTTGATCATTTCTCAAAACCCTTTAGCATTAGTTGATGATATGATCACTATGATTAACTCGACCTCCCGGTAATAAATTGAACCCCAATAGCATCATGTACTTGTAGTACCATTTTACTGCCATATATGTAACTATGGCACCATATAGTGTCTGACATGCCCTAATACAAATCACATGATTGTATGACACTATATGATACTATATATATGGTATTAGATTATTTTTAAGGTACTTGTTCTCCAGTGGCCGCAAATCCACTTCCACTCAACTCTACAAGGTGCCGCTTAATCAAGACAAAAGCTTGAATTTTCTCTCCTTCAAAAATTCAAAATTGCACTTTCATCATTGCCCTATACCCACGAGCTTTTATACTGCAAGGAATAGGATTACATTCAAGGTTTTGGTGGTTTCCAAGGTTTTCGCTTCAATTCAATTCCTTATTACTTTGGTACTGCGTTGACGGCTTTTGTAAGGGGAAACAAAGCAATTTTAAATACATGGATCGGCGTCGGCCATTTGTGGGTCAACTAAGTTGTGCCAAACTTGAGCGTGACTTGGAATGAATAATAATATATATACGTCACCTTCTCTTGAATATTTCAAAAAAAAAAAAAGAATAACTACATCAATATTTGTATGAGTATTCAATTTCGGTAGATTGATCGACTTGTTCAACGTTGGCGCGCATTATAATCAAACAATTTCACAACCAAATTTCATCCCCTGCTCTTTGCCTATAAAATCTGCAGTTACATCCCCAAATTAATTATTTGCAGTTGATTAGAAGATTAATAGTTGCATGATCATTAATGGCTTCTCTTGTTCTTCTACTATCTGAGTTTCTTCTGCATGAAAATCCCGAAAATTTGTTGCAATCTTTGTCCTCGTCTTCATCAATATCTTCTTCTGTGGAAACAAGTACCGGTGCGACCACATTTATGACGCTGGGGAGGGTCGTTAAAAGGTCGACAAGAAGTAGAAGTTGGCCTAATGACAGCAGAAATGATCAGGATCAATTTCAGGAACTATCTACGGTTTGCATTGAACTAGTTTAAGCGCTAATATATACAGTCATTAATTAATTAGTGTAAGTGGTGGACAAGAAAGGATTTATTTTTGCAAAATCAAGCTTTTCTTGTAATCCATATGCACTTTCCACATTTTTTTTCTTGAATTAGTATTATTTATGTGATGTTGTTGTCTTAATTAGAAGTTCGGAAAACTTGAATTGGAGATGACTCTCGGGTTCTCGTAGCTGAGTTACTGACCATATATACAATGGAGAGGAATTATTCCAACTTTGAGTGTGAATTGAGGTAAGTTTGTCCGGTTAGTTGGTCCAATAACGAAATTAAAGCCCAAAGTACATGGTTCAATCAATCATGTACTAACACATTAACTTGTCTAATTTGAATGCAAATGAAGGTTAGAAGGAGAGAAACTTTAACTATAACAGATGTAGTCTATCTCGCCACGTAGGATGTATCAAGTTTCAAAGGTCCCTTTAAAGAAAAATTAGCTTGAGCAGTGTACGTGAATAGTGCAAGTTGTTTTGTTTAATCGTACTTAGTTTTTACGTGATATGATGTTAGATACTTCAAGATTAACTCTCAAAACTTGTACTAAAAATGATATAGCACTGTATATATATGGCATAGCACTGTATGTATATGGCACCATGGTGCCATATGACTATGTGGTTTACCCTGATGCATGCCACATGGTTGCGATTTCTCACGTAGCATGTCCATCAGTGTTCTAATTAAAAAGCTCGGCTAGGCAACGCCTAGGCAGCGCTTATACTCAAAGTTTGAGCTTCACACTTCGTCATGTCTTACGCTCTATTATGCATTAATCACGCTTTTATCACGCATTAGTGCTTTTAGGCGCACTTAGACTTAATACTTGACATCGATGCTTTTTCAAACCTTACGCTTTTTAAAATCTTGATCCCAATGCATGCCTCATGGCACCATATATAATATTAAATCAGGACTCCAACATGTACTTTGCAATGGAGAACGAGTCCTTAAACTTGTGCCGACGGTCCACAAATTATTGTGTTAGACATGCTTCAATTTTAAACATTATCAAAACGTTATAAACTTTTTACGTAGCCCAAAAAGTCGAAATACAATCATCCATTGCAAAACAATAATATATATATATATATATATAATAATTAGTTTCCCTCAAATATATATATATATAGAAAGAATATATATATATATATATAATTGGTAGCAAGATTTTGGGGCCTGGGTATGGGGGTAGAATTGGCATCGCCGAAAAGGAATGCTAATTGTCGTGCAAAAACACAAGAAACACTGCGGGCTCTACGTAGAAACCAAAATACTATATATTAATCAATATATATACATTTCAGTAATTATAGCTGCCCCCTATGAATGGATTACTTTAGGTCCAGTGGCATGTTAACAATTATTATGATGATTACAATCCCAAGACTAACTTTATTTTTCTATATAATTCTCGTCTCCCTATACAATTTATAGGTTTTACTCGCCCTCGGAGAATTAAATTGACTTTATTTATTTATTTAAGTCTGAGTTTTTAATAGTTTCTCTCTCTTTTCGCCCTTTTTCTTTTCTATTATTATTATTATTATTTTTTTTTTTTTTGGGTAAGAGTTTGCAATCCACTTGTCACATTTTAAAGCTGATGTTGTAGTCCAATTCGTGGAAAGAAAATTGTTTAATTGGTTATTTCCATATGTATAATAATCTGGTGTATGAAGTATCATCGTAAGCGTATGCGTTTTCAGTAATATAGAGCATTTTGTTTACCAAATTTGAATAGCTAATCTTTTCATCAAAAAATTAAATTAAATAAGATGAGTCAATTAATCAGGGGCATGATATCTACTTGTCAATTGTTCATTAACTTACCAAACTCAATATTCTATAGAACTGGATATTCACTTAGGTGAACCCAATGCTCGAACTTGTATAACTCAACTATCAACTCACTTCATTGGCTATAAATCAACCCAATTTATTTATAACTCTGAGCCTATCGATAAGTTGAAACATAAATTTGATTGAATGATTAATTATTAAGAGCAAGCATATAAAGGATCCGGCATCCTCTCCCACAAGGAAGAATCTATGCATTTGAACATGGACGTTTGTATTAGGCTAATTTCTTGCTTAAATTACGGTGTTTTTAAGGAAAAAACTGTGTTAGGCCAAAGCAAAACAATACTAAATGCTTGCTTGGTCCCATTAATTAATTAATTAATAATAATAATAATAATAAATGCTTGCCTGAAATACGAATACGCGATCGACACTATTTTTCCAACCAAAGCACACTGCACTATGCACTATTCTTTCTTCAATTTGCTGAGCCATTTGGAATCCAACGTGAACAAAGTCAATGGAAACTTCTCTGAGCTTTGTGATTTGTGCAAAATTCCGAATTTAACATGTGAAGCAGATCCACACAGCAAGGGTTTATTTTTAAATATTTCATTTCACACGGATATGAACGAGCAAGCAAATTTTTTACCATCAGTTAAAATCTGAAGCTAACATGGGTTCAATTTTAAAAATCTTCTAAGTGAAACCTAATCAGAAACAGGAATGCGATTTTTGCATATTAAACTATAAAGGGAAGTATTGATCAAGCCCCTTCAATGTACATACACATTACACAAGGAAAAAAATAAAGAAACAATGTATAATTACATACTCTTCAACAAGTTTTAGTATAATGTGGCTTGGAATATCTAACTTTTGAAACATAAATAAGCAAATTATTTGTGCACATATAATCGTGGAACTTGTGTCTATAACTTTCTCTTAAACATATTTCAAACCAAAGGGAAAATATATATATATATATATCTAAGATGCATGCAGATTGTAAAACATATATATAGCCGAACGAAGCTTGCTTTGACTTTGTAATTTATGGCTGTAAAAGATGCAAAGGCATTTTCATCGAGTTAATTATCTTTTCAATGGTATATTAGTTTAATCAACTTTTATTTTTTTTCCTGGGCCACAAATTTCCCCGAATATGCCTATAAATAAGCACCCTTAGGAACCATGAAGTTCAGTTCACTACACACACACTTTGAGCACAATGGCTCTAGTTATAGGAAAAGTTATTGTGCTTTTTGTGCTACTGTCTAGCTCCATCACAGTTTTCTGTGACTCTCTTGACATTGCCAATTCACCACTTCCAGTCCACCCGCCGGCTCCCGCTCCCGCTCCCGGCCACCACAAGGGCCACCACCACCACCCTCCAGTTAAGCCTCCAACTCCACCACCGGTCAAGCCCCCAACCCCACCACCAGTTAAGCCCCCCACTCACCCACCAATTAAGCCCCCACCCCCTCCACCTGTTAAGCCTCCCACTCATCCACCGGTTAAGCCCCCAACCCCACCACCTGTTAAGCCTCCCACTCATCCACCAGTTAAGCCCCCAACCCCACCGCCTGTAAAGCCTCCCACTCATCCACCAGTTAAGCCCCCAACTCCACCACCAGTGAAGCCTCCTAGCCCACCTCCGGCAAAGCCTCCAACTCCTCCTCCAGCTCCATATCACCCACCCGCCAGAAAGGGTGTGGCCGTTCAAGGCGTTGTGTACTGCAAATTCTGCAAGTACAGAGGCATTAACACCCTTCTCAAGGCCTCTCCTCTTGCTGGTTAGTTAATCACAACTTCTTTTAGTGTTCTCAAGCTCAAATGGGTAAAATCTGAACTTTTTTTTTTTTTTTGGGGTGAAATTTTTGCAGGGGCCATCGTGAAGCTCCAGTGCAACAACACCAAGTGGGGAGTACTTGAAAAAACCAAAACAGACAAGAATGGTTACTTCTTCTTCAAGCCTCCGAAGCTTTCAACAGCTGCATTCCACAAGTGCAAGGTGTTTCTGGTTTCGTCACCATCGGCTACATGCAACATTCCCACCAATTTGGGCGGCGGACTCGCCGGAGCTCCGTTGATCCCCAGCCGCAAGCCGCAGTTGAAGCCACTTCCGTTCCAGCTGTTCTCAGTTGGGCCTTTCGCCTTCGAGCCACACAAGAAAGTACCATGCCATCTCTAGATTTGCAGGATTTTTTTTTTTTTTTGTACCATTTTACGTGTGATTGTGGATGTTAAAGTACTGCATGTGTCATAGCCTTGTTTGAGGCTTTTATGTTAGATTTTTACATTACAGCGTTAATAAAAAAGGATTTTCAATTGTGAGCGTCAGACTTTTACTGCAGCATTTCATTTGACTGAGACATATGAATGCCACTTTTCAGCGGGCAAACTTTTGGAGCCAAGCCTCACGTTATTTTCCCCCGAGTCCTGCTAAGCTTAACCCCACCCCCAATTACATATAGTCATGTGACATTTGTCTTTTTGTAAAAGAGAAGTAAACTCTTCATAGAAACTCACATTTTCCCCGTCCCTTGTAGGGGAAATTAGAATTACAGCGGAGGTACCCAATATATCAAAATTGTATAGGTCCACAATCCTGTTATTTCAGAAGTTCTGATCCTAAACAAACAATGGCACTCTATACAAAATCGAAACACTGATATTTTAGAGTTGAGGATAAGACTTGATACGAAAATTATAAGCAATGAGAAAAGATCACTGTAATTATTTCTCAATTGAGAAATCATTGCCGATTTGGTAAAAAATGCTGTTTTCTTAGGATGCTTACATGAAAAATGCTGCTTTCTAAGGATGCTTATGTCGATAAATAGAGGAACGTTGTCCTTTGTTTGGATCAAGACTTGAGTCCTGCTACTTTTAAAAAAGGTTAACAAAAAACTTTACGAACAATACACTTTATAAAATTTTATCGGGTTAATTACTTTTAAAATTTTATCAGGTTAATTACATTTAACGTCCTCAATCTTTTAAGTTATTATCAATTACGTCTTTAAATTTGAATTTTACTTTTTGACGTCCCCAACGTTTGAAAAGTATTACACCTACAGTCCATAGGATGGAAACCGTTAATTTTTCCATTAATCTTGGAGTATAATGGTAAAACACAAAAAAGTTAAATATTTTAGTGTTCAAAAATATATATGCATAAAATAAAAATTAAAAATTAAAAAAAAGGGAAAAAGGGGGCCCCGACCAAAGGCTCGGTGGAGGCCATTTCTAGCAGCCAAAAGGTTGGGGTCTCGCCACTTTTTTCTTTTTTTATTTTTATTTTTATTTTTTATTTTATATTTTTTTAAATATTAAAATATTTAACTTTTTGTGTTTTACTGTTATACCCTCAAAATTAATGGAAAAATTAACGGTTTCCATCCCAAGAATCTTAGGTGTAATATTTTTAAAAGGCTAGAGACGTCAAAAAATAAAATTTAAATTTAGGGACGTAATCAATAATAACTTGAAAGATTGAAAATGTTAAATGTAATTAATCCAATTTTATGTAACATATCCACGCGTTTTTTTTTTGTATAAATTATCAAGCTTTATTTATAAATAATAATTACTCAATATTTTTTTTCTAGTAATGTTTGACAACCATTTTTTTGTCTTTTATGAATGTTGTAGGATTTAAAATCCTGATAAGATATTTGAAGTTATTAGCACCATGTCTAGGTTATTCCATGTAGCAGTAATGATTATAGTCATGACGTGTAAATAAAATAATGGGATTTTTTAACAGTTCAAATGGTTTACATAAGCTGTAAATTATTTGTTTAAAAAAAAAGCTGTAAATTATTGTCGTTGGAAAATAAGCCCTTGTTTGATAATCTTTAACAAAACACATTATAATCTCATATATCACTGATTTGACTATTGATTTGATAACTATTCATTTATAACCACAAATTTCAAACTTCTATTAAATCTAAACCACTCATTTCATCTCTTTATAATTTCTCTTTATAAATCAACTATTATAAATTGAATTAAACATCCCCTAAAGATAACTTTTGTGAGAATGAGTTTACCACAACGATGACAAACAGTGTTTTATAACATTGGTAGAATCAGTTTCATAATTTTATTTTCTATTTTGCCGGGGGCAGGGTCACGATGCATAATTTTTGTTGTCGGTAACTGCTTGATCATTTTTTTGCCCCTCCCGTTGCCAATGTATATATTAGATTAATAGGTAAGCAATCAAGAAGGCACCTTTGTAATAATTAGTATAGTAATCTTAAAAACTTTCATATATGAAAGTAATCAAAAAGTGGGGTCGTCATCTACACCGTTCGATTTTCCACATAATTATGAGAGGACAACACAGCTGCACTAAAGCAATTTGCCATCTGCTTCAACGTGGCTGCATCCATAAAAAAGAGATCGATTTTTTTTTCTCTTCGGGTAATTACCCGTCTTTTTTGAAAGCACTGATGGCGCTCTTGTTCATCTAATAAAATTCTAATAGTCGAGGAGTATTATGCTCTACAAACTTACCTTTTAACTATCTTTATAGCCAGTAAATGTTGATTTTATTAAGATAATAAGAGTGAAAATAGAAAAAGATTTTTATTATTATGTAACAAAAATGAAAGAGTAGGTGTAGGAAAGGGTAATGTTGTTATCTTGTCAACATTTAATGGCTAAACTTGATAGATAATGTCAGTAGAGGCGTTTTATGAGATTTCCTAACATGTTAGACGCCGAGATGTCGAAAAAAAAAAGAATATGAATGAAATTGCAGGCGTGGAAAATTTTCACTAATCCAGATACAGTGGCTGGCCAAATTCTGCACCATAAATATTATCCTCACTGTCCTTTCATGCATGTTGAAGTAAAAGGAGATAGCTCGTATATCTGGAAAAGTATTATATGGGGACGTAAACTGTTACACAAAGGAGTCCGATGGAGAATTGGGGATGATCGACGAATTACTGTTTTTTCATTCCCTTGGCTTCCTCGTCCCTATTCATTCATGCCTATTACTGCCTCAAATGATAACTTCCTCTTGACTGTTCATGATCTTCTATTACCAAATGGTTCCTGGAATTGGGAGATGATTAAATAAACTTTCTTCATCCATGATCAAGAAGCTATAGAAAATTTTCACTAATCCAGATACAGTGGCTGGCCAAATTTTGCACCATAAATATTATCCTCACTGTCCTTTCATGCATGTTGAAGTAAAAGGAGATAGCTCGTATATCTGGAAAAGTATTATATGGGGACGTAAACTGTTACACAAAGGAGTCCGATGGAGAATTGGGGATGATCGACGAATTACTGTTTTTTCATTCCCTTGGCTTCCTCGTCCCTATTCATTCATGCCTATTACTGCCTCAAATGATAACTTCCTCTTGACTGTTCATGATCTTCTATTACCAAATGGTTCCTGGAATTGGGAGATGATTAAATAAACTTTCTTCATCCATGATCAAGAAGCTATAGAAAATTTTCACTAATCCAGATACAGTGGCTGGCCAAATTTTGCACCATAAATATTATCCTCACTGTCCTTTCATGCATGTTGAAGTAAAAGGAGATAGCTCGTATATCTGGAAAAGTATTATATGGGGACGTAAACTGTTACACAAAGGAGTCTGATGGAGAATTGGGGATGATCGACGAATTACTGTTTTTTCATCCCCTTGGCTTCCTCGTCCCTATTCATTCATGCCTATTACCCTCTCAAATGATAACTTCCTCTTGACTGTTCATGATCTCCTATTACCAGATGGTTCTTGGAATTGGGAGATGATTAAATAAACTTTCTTCAGCCATGATCAAGAAGCTATTGGTCAACTCCCTGGGGTTGTCCCAATTCCCAAGATATTCCTATATGGCATTTTGACCATTCGGGTGAATATACGGTCAAATCCGGTTACCATTTGGCTATTAATCTGGAAGGAGACCCTCAAGTATATAGTAATTACTTGAATCAGCGGTGGAAGTATTTGTGGAAAGCTAAGCTACCAGCAAAAGTGAAGATTTGTATATGGCGCATTATGAATGATATCCTTCTGACGAAATTAAATTTATGGCACCGCAAAATCACACTCCCCCCTATGCAATCGATGTGGTATAGCTTGTAAAACAGTTGAGCATGCTCTGATTTTATGTGTCGTTGTGATGGATATATGGAAAGACAGTGTTTTTAGTTCCTTTATTGCAAAAAAGCTTGGCTCAGCTGCGGGAGAAATCATGTTGGCAGCAAGAAAAGAATTCACCAGCGAGGAGTTTGATCTTTTCCTGGTACTCCTATGCAAATGTTGGAAGGAAAGTAATATGGGGCTGTTTGAGGAAAAGAAATCTCATCCTCAACAGCTCCTTATGGGTACAACGGGTTATCTTGCTGAATGCCGGTGGTCAGCTGATCCTTTTGTAGCCACATCTTCCGCAGATTAGTGTATCTCGCAATGCAAAAGTAAATAGGGGAAGCCAACCCTTGGCTTGTTAAAAATGAATGTTGATGTAGCAATTAAGGACCACGCCTCTTATTTTACCATTAGTGTGGTGGTTCATAACGATAAAGGGTGAATTTGTTATAGGGCTTACTAGAGTTTGCCATGGACATTTAGGTCATTTTCTTGGTGAATGTATTGCGGTTCTTGTTGGTTTACAACTTGCTATTGAGGAAGGCTTCTCCATTTATGCTATCGAGACAGATTCCTCACTAGTGCCTGATACAATCTGCAATCCTCGTGCTCGAGGCGATGAGGGAGTTGTCATCCAAAAGATTCTCAACTTAATGTCAATGTACTCCCTTCCCCTTTGTAAATGGATCAGTGGGAAGGCAAATCGGGCTGCTCATCTTTTTGCTAGAGTTGGTTTTGAAAGGTGTTTTTCTTGTGTGTGGAGAGAGCACCCTCATGGCTTCGTTGTACAATGTTTACTTGATGATATGAAATGAAATGATTACTGGTTCAAAAAAAAAAAAAAGAAAGAAAGAAAGAAAGAAATTGCTACATTTTGTAAGAGACATTTCATGAAATTTATCATTTTTATAGTTAGAGGGGTTTTACCAACTAAAGCAATAAAGTTAAGGATTTGAGAGTATTTCTAATATTGGGCCAAAAAAATTCAAAATTTAAGTTTTTCACCCAACAAAAGTAATAATGTATGGGGCAGCGATGGTAAAACCCATTTTGGAGGAAGAAGGAGGTACCAAATTCGTTTCATTTTTTTACCCAATTCCCCCTCACCTTTCTCCTTCTAAAGAATAACAATTAAAAGGAAATATCACTTTGTTAAAAATTGAACGTCAAACAAAATAAATAAGTAATGGCAAACGTATTTGTGAAAAAAAATTAAAAACAATTGCTCTAATACTATAATTTCTAATTTTTTCCTCCAATCTTTCCCGTATATTTGAAAATAGCATTTTTCTCTAGTTTTTTCCTGTTGACATTTTTACCCAACATTAAATTTACACTGGTAGATGTCAAGACCCATGTGGTCTACTGGTATCTGTATTAGCTTCTCATACCGTGGATTAGGGTTCGACTCTCCTCCCCTACACACCCTTTGTAATTCAAAAGAAAAAAAAAATGTTTACTTGGGTAGCTAGCTGTATTTTGTATGATCAATGGGATTTCATACAAGGAAGTGTTTTTACTGAGCAATGAAAGTGCATTTTGAAAGTAATTCATACAATGAAAGTGTATGATCAATGGGATCTTGTAATAGGTTGGTATCCACTTTGAATGAGAAATGCTATGAAATTTGATCTAGCACCCGATGAACCATAAGCTATAGCACCCGATGGTACATGTGGCGTGCATGTATTTCCATTTGTACATACTAAGTCTGCAAAATTTGTATACATTCCTTATATTTATTTAAATTTTACTAGTCATATCTTTTTTAAAATGATAAATTTTGAGTATGTGTATAAATTTTGTATACCTTGTTTCTATAGATAAACTCCTCAGCTTTCAACATGTATCGACCCAAAAAGAATTTCAAATTTTAAGAAGGAAAAAAAGGGAGGTAATTAGGAGCCACACCATAATTTTCTTGTTTTCAATTTGAGTGCTTGCTTGATTAAAAATTTGGAGATCGTCTTAGTAGGTATATACCATTGCTCAAACTTAATTGTATAGTTGACAGGATTCACGATCACACAATTATCGACTATTTATTTCTATATATATTTTTAGTAAGGTTATATATCAAAAGAGAAACTTTATAAGTGACAATTCCAAACTTGAGCTATCAACTACTAGAACGAGGCACTTGGTCGAAGATGGGGCTTAACAAGTCAATGGCCAAATTTGAAATATGTTTTGACAACTTCTTCCACTATGCCCCACCCATAATTTTGATATTTCCAGTAGTATCTACCACTTCCTGAGATTGACGCCTTCCAGTTCTATTCAAGTGAAAGTTTAACATTGCCTGCAAAGGTCCCCAACCTTTGCATTCATTTACTCATCTCCAACATTTATATCTAGACAGATAGGTCATCTACTTTTGTATTTTTTTTACATTTTCATCCAAATACATGTATTTAATCATTAAAGCATTTGGGTGTGCTTGACAACCACGTAAATTAAATACTATTATAGCTGAAATTAAGTTTCAAATTTACCTCACATGACATAAGTGTACCAAAAAGTGAGATACGCACATATAAAAGTTTCACATGTGTATAGTAATAATTACATATGTGAATTTGAAATTAAATTTTAATTATACATCCGTCTAAAAAAGATGATCATATTTTATTTTTCATAAAGATTAAAAAAGATTCATTTAAGTATTAGAAAAGTAAAATTTAGCATCATTTCCCTATTAGAGCATCCACATTGGCGTTGTTAGATTTAACTATCTACATAAATAAAAAGTAGAGTTTGTAGTGATTGTTAAATGACACATAAGCAAATCAAATTTAACTATCAATTTGTAAGTGATCGTAAATAAGAGTGTTAAATTTAATAGGGTTATTGGCGCAAAAGGTCCCTACCTTTGAGTTGTTTGTAGAAATCGTCGCTACCTTTCATTTCTTGACAATTTCATCCCCATCTTTGCATTTCTTGACGGAATTCATCCATGCCGTCATTTGCCGTTAATCTTTCCGTTTTTCAACCTTTATTTTTATAATATTATATCTATATATACACACTTATATTTTATAAAGTCTAAATTAATGTATTAATTATTATTTTTTGTATTTTAAAAAAATTAATGCACTCAAATCTAAATACGCCAATAAAATGTTAGATAAGATTAAATAAGATAAGTGCATTTCATTTTATGTTGTTTTATAGGGTTCAGAACTAATTACTAAATAAACGTATAGTTAAAAAAGTATAACAAACAAAATAATTAACGACATTACTGCCTAAATAAAATAAAATATAATTTGATTCTCTGATAATTTTTTTGAATATTACACACACACAGATATATATACATATACACACTCTTCAACAGTGTCGGAACTATAGGAAGAAGTGAAAAAATATATGTGTATGTATGATATTCAAGAAAATTATAAGAGAATCAAATTATATTTTATTTTATTTAAGCGGCAACGTTGTTAGTTATTTTACTTGTTATACTTTTTTAACTATACGTCTATTTAATAATCAGTTCTGAACTATGTAAAACAACATAATAAAATAAAACGCACTTATCTTATTTAATTTTCTCTAATATTTTATTGGCGTATTTAGATTTGAGTGCATTAATTTTTTCAAAATACAAAAAATAATAATTAATGCATTAATTTAGGTTTTATAAAATATAAATGTGTATATATAGATATAATATTACAAAAATAAAGGTTGAAAAATAGAAAGATTAACGGCAAATGACAGCATGGATGAATTCTGTCAAGAAATGCAAAGATGGAGATGAAATTGTCAAGAAATGAAAGGTAGGGACGATTTCCACAAATCAACTCAAAGGTAGAGACCTTTTGCGCTAATAACTCAATTTAATAATAACTTCAATAGTTAAATGATGAGTCAATCCCAATTTCATTAAAATAAAAAAAAAGAAATAATATCATAAAGTTGTTAAGTTTGTTGTTAACTTTAACAATAAAACTAACAACTTGTTAAATTAAATGCTTTTAGCAACCATTTTAACACCACTAATGTAGGTTGTTTTTTGAGTTGTTAATTAACAACTCTACTAACAACCTACTTTAACACTATCAATGTAGATGCTCTTATACCATTTCATTTATTAATTGTTTCACTTTAAAAATTATATTTTTTATAATTATGTGCATTAAATATGACATATAAGAGAATTAATATTTCAATTATTTTTCAAAAAGGAAATTTGACTATATGTTAGGACAAACGAAAAAGGAAAATTAAGCTATCTTTTTAAGATGGAGGTAATAATAGTATTCACTATTCAATTTAAATAGTTGTCAAATAGACTCTAATGTTATGATAATTAAACATGTGCATTTGAATGAAAGTACAAGTGCATATAAAGGTTGGGGGCTATTTGGCTAAATTTAAAGGTTGAGGATGAAAGTGTTAATGAATATAAAGGTTGAGGACTTTTGCCACAATTTACCAGATTTATATTTTATCCTTTTTGTTTGTTGGGTAATTTGCTTAAATTTATTTGAATGAGAAAAAAATTTAGGCAAGACTCAAGTAATAATCCGATAACACATGAATAGGTTTTCCACGCTCTTGATAAGGGTTTAGTCTCCTTCTCCTTCTCCCTCTTTTTTTTTTTTTTTCCCCAAGTAGGAAATTTCCTTCTCTTATATAATTCCATATACTAAATAAAAGAAAAAGGAAAAAAAGGGGGGAAAAACTTAAAATTTCAATTGGAGGCTGGAGCTCGAATAGTTCAATTTGTCAAGGTTACACTTGTACAATTTACGATCTCAAGCAAAATATATGGCCCATCTTACGTATATGTGGCAATAAATCATTAAGAAAATATATACACAGTGAACTTCTTGTATATGGGGATTCACATATGTATCACAATAATTTCTTACAATGTATGCTTATAGCTGGATACATATAACGGAGACCGGAACCGCCTTCTAAATATTATTACTTCAAGCGGGTGAAATCCACGCGTCCTTCCGGCTAACGAGCATTCACGTCAGAGGAAAATCCTTAATTATACATTTCTCACCAAACCTTTAAAGTCATGCAAACATACCACTAGTCTACAAACATATCTTTCCTATAACATTGTTGGAATTGTTCCCGCCGCCGCCCACGCAGACGAAGACCCACCCAACAATGGAAAACCCAACAAGATTCCAAGATAATCACAACTCATCTCCTATTCAATCGCCAAACAGAAAACGAACCGCCACCGCCAGTAATCCCCACCCGACCACCTTCTTCCAGGCTGACACAACTTCTTTCAAAATAGTAGTCCAAATGCTCACCGGGTTAACTGATCATACCGCGCGTCAAGCCGGTAGACCCTACTCAATCAAGAATCCGATCCCACCCATCAGAAGTACCGGGTTTAAAAGGGAGAATTCTGCAACCAAACTCTATGAACGGAGAAGCAACCTGAAAAACTTCGATATCATCCCGTTGGTCAATACAGATGCGTTGTTATCCGGGTATTCTGGTGCACCCCTACCCGGAACACCCGAACTTATATCACCGACGCCGAGTTTTTTCATTTTACTTCACAGGTGCTCAGTCCGATTACTCCTCTCATCCCCGACCCGTTTACCCGGTTTCCACACACTATAGCATTGACTGCTAATAGTGATCAAAATTTGGATATGGAGGCAGATAACAAGGCAATTAAAGAGAAGGGGTTTTATTTGCACCCATCGCCGGCAAGTACTCCGAGGGATTCCAAGCCCTCGCTCTTGCCATTATTTCCGGTGACTTCTCCTTGAGTTGCAGGGTATTCTTTTCTACTACTTGAATATGTTTCAGGGTCTTTTATTTTATTCTATTCTGTGTTCTACGAATCAAATTTTGTCTGTTTGTCAGTTATATATCATGTATTAAACTGCATTTAAAGTTGAAACTATCATGCTAACTAAGATACAAATATTTTTAAATTTTAGAAGACGAATAGAATGATTGACTCAAGTACACGAGCTCTAAGATCAAGCATTAGATAATGTAAAAGATAAAATTTCAGATAGTAGATTACTAAGTTGAAGGCTAAAAGAAATGTTTAGAGTAATTATAGTGTTGCGGTGAAAAAAAGTTTGAGTGAAAAAAAGTTAGAATGAAAAAATAAGTTGGAAAAACCCATTTTCAAATGATAGGGGAAAATTTTATTGGGTTAAACATAGATATAAATGGAAAAATATTTATTTGGCTCGACATTTTTCCAAGTTAAAAATGTGAGGAGGATGGGGTAAATGAGGTGTCAATCCATCAAAAAAATGGGTTGATTCCGCCTCCTCTCCCAACACTATTTACTATTGTAGGTTGAAAAGACTCAAATTTGTAACATTTTTAAGTGATTTAATGCTTTGGACTTTTATTTTAGGAAGATATTAACATCAAGGTTAATTTGCCCAAATGGACTATATGTTTTTTAGCTTGACGATTTCAACTTTCATGTATCCACTGTTTAATTGCAAATAGGACGTTACGATTCAAATTTGTCAACTTCTATTATTGAAATGACATTTTAACCCTTAATTAAAATATGAAGACAAAATTTTATATTTTTTGTAGAATTTCCACAGTAGCTGACTTGTAGGAAACTTCTTATTGTTAGTTGATGTATTATTTTTGTAGTCATATTGACCCCCACAAGGTCCCCAGTAGCAAAGAAGTTCGAGCTTTAACTAGAAAATCCAAAAGACAATTTAATTAATTGGAAAATCGTAAAACTACAGAATAGCACTTTAGGTGTCGGTTGTATTGATGAATACGCATCGGTTTTGAAGGCGATGCTGTTATTGGCAGCGACGCAGATAGTAAGGGTAATATGTTTTGGTTTTTGAGCAACACCTAAAATGCACAATAGGCTTCGGTTGTTGTCCAAAATCTGACTCCTATTGTGCATTATAGAGGAGGAACCGATGCATAATGTTCATAATAGGCGTTGATTCCTCCTCTACAACCGATGCCTATTCTCTCTCTCTCTCGCTCTCTCTTTTTCTTTTTTCTTTTTTTGCCTAGAATCACTAATAATAGCCTGCGAAAGAAAACAATAAATGTGCAATAAATCATTTTTTGGTTTTCCTAAATTATTTGTGTTGTTAACTCCATATTAATTTGCATAACAAACTTAATGTCTCTAGGCAATGCATCAACTTTCAAAAAAAAAATCTTTAAAGCATTTTATCGAACATGTAATGTACACCTATAAAAATCCCATAAATTCATGAATTTTAACAAAATCTTGTGTATCCATAATAATGTATAAACATATTTAACTAATAATACATCAACCAAAATCAATAAATTTCATGCTAATAAATTATACACAAACCTTAGAATCCTAATTCCTAGAATTTAAGCAAAATGTTCCCTCAATCAACAAATATTTGCAACATTTTCTTACTTTGTGCTTAAAAATCACTTCAAACTTGAATGTAGAAGATGATGAACAAATTCAATGGGTTGAAAAGGGATGGGGCCGATATTGCTAGCGGATCGACTTCAAAGCGATGCGGTTGAAATAGCGAACTTCTAAACACCGGAAATGGTGGACAGGCGAGACGACCAAAATAGTGGACTTTAACACGCCGAAAATGGTTGCACCGCCGTTGAGTCGGATTGCCTTGGTCATATTTTGAGAGTAGAAGGAAAAAAATAAAATTTGGGGATTTACATTCTGATGAGTTGTGCGCGTACTATTTTTAAATTTTGAATTTGATATGACTATAGAGGAACCAACGCCTATTGTATGACACATACTGTTTTTAAAATTTGAATTTGATATGATTATAGGCATTGGTTCGTCGAAGAACCGACGTCTATTGTTTGCCTAAATTTTCAAAAATATCACCGTCTTTTCTTTACCCGTCGCTTTTTGAACAAATCGACGTATATTCCCCCCCCTTTTTTTGTCTATTCTGTTGTAGTGTCGGTTCTCTCATTACAAAAAAGTTTGATTCTTTTTCGTGGCCATGGGGAGACAATGTTATGATGGTAATTGAATTGGGACATAAATTTTTTTTTAATATTTAAATTGAAATTAAGTGTGAAATACCTTTAAAATTTATATGTATTTTATTTTAGAAAGGAAATTAAGGGTAAACCATACATTCTAACAATAGAAATTAACAAATTTAGATAGTAATGCCCTCTTTTATAATGATTAATGATGTGTTAAGGTTGAAAATGGTAAGTTAGAAACTATAATGTTTATTTTCGCACTGTCGCACTTAATGACACGGTCCATTTTTATAAATTATCCTTAACATTTATTAACTAATAACTAGTAAATAAGTTGAGTCAACGGTAGAGATATGAATATTGATTGGACCATTATTGTTACTATGCAAATGTTGAAATACCTCTAGAAGGTTTAGTAGCAAAATGCCCACTCTATACGTGGCTTGCATTGCTGTAGGATCCTTGTGTTTCAAATTCATATAACGTGTATTTATACAAGTCATATAAAATGAGATGTTTTGTAATAAAACCTCACTAAGGGGTTTTAACACTACTCATTGTTATCATTACTACTTACTAATGGGCTGCCATAATTATTTATTTGTCCACATTCATCGTAAGTTAGAATTTAGATGAATAATAATGCAAACGCAGTGAGTATCCAATCACTCGACTGCATTTTTGACTTGAGAAAAGAATGTGATACCGTGAAACCTGATTGTCCACCAATTCGTGTTAGAAAATTGTTAGTGTGCTTGTCATTAATATGTGATAAGCCCACATGAATAACTATCGTTTTACTACTTTTAAAAGATTTTAAACATGAAGTACGTGCAAGCACATCAATATATATATATATATATATATGCTCACCACGAGTATAAATATCATTCTTGTAACTAATGATCAATGAATAAAGACACTAGCCCCTAAAATAAAATTAAAAAAAAAAAAGACTAGCCGTTAGCAACTTAAGTTGATCATCTTAATCTTATATTGTATCTATATATGAAAAGTATTATTATTGAAAGTTATGGCATGTAAATTTGAAAGGTCAAAACACAATTCCGATTATGGGTAAGGACTTTTCACTTAGCTTGAGCATTCAAATCAACATTCAAAAATTGAAATACCAAATGAATATCTAACCTGTTCTAATTAAAATTTGTCATTTTAGCAATAAAATTGACGCCAGTGAATAGACAAAAATTTTCAAATGCTCATGATAACATACATTGTTAAAAAATGCTCACATATGACAAGTTTTTGTCAAATTTTCTGTTTGTCTTTCATTAGATTTTTTAAAGTGTTGAAATTTTATATACTACACAAACTAATTTCATATTGAAGAGATTACTCTTCATACAATGGTCATGGGAACAAATGAGCAAAGATATGTGGAAATTGGATGGATTCCAATAAAATAGCATGTCTTACTAGCTAGTTTTAGAAAAGTTTTGGACGTCTATTTCTGGAAATTAAAAATCAGGGACCGAAGCGCAAAAAGTGTAAGAGTGAGGGCCCCAATACTATATATCCGTTTATTTTCGTGAAAAATGATTGTGTATAAAAATTGTGCACACTTGCTAGTATAAATGTATAATTCATGTAGAAACGACCAGTTTCAAAGTACACAATATTAGAAAAAGATAATTTGATATACCAACGTTTAATCTTGTTCAATTTTAGTGAATTTAATGGAGCGTTCCAAAGCCGCAATTAATATTTTTGTACTCTCAGCCATGATGAATGAATATAAAAATGTCAAAGAGGCTCTACAGTGATCAAACGACCGTTGGGAGACTAGAGGGACGTGCATACTTTTCCACCGGAAGATTCCGCTACAAAACTAGACAACTTTACTGTTCACATGACACGAATCTAACAAAAACAGTTCTACAAAATATGGGGCTCCTTTTGTTAGATTCATGCCACGTTATAGTAAGGCTCCTTAAATTTATCTTCTTAGAAAATTTTGAAGAATCAAGGCAACATTAGTTAACAAATTAACATTAAAAAAATTATTATTAGGTATTCACTCTAATTAACACAGTGAAAGACGATGGAGAGGACAATGACAATAACAACAATTGACTCGTTTTTCGATTACAAGACTCATTCGTTTTTGCACTCCATTTTAGTCCATTAGAGCGTTCTTCATGTGGAGGATAACTTTAGGGGGAAACAAAACAAAAGAACAAATATCTAGTAATCATAGGATACCATACCCTATTTCGATGGCTGCGCTCACTGGGCCTTACCAACATTATTTTTGAGACTAATGCAAAGGCTGTCACTAATGTGCTAAACGGAGAGGAGGAAGATTATACTAAATTTGGTCTCATTATTCAAGACTGAGAGTTACTTAAGAGAGATGAGAGCTGGTTCAAAGTGATCACAACAGTAAATCGCTAACTCGGTGGCACGTAAGCTGTACAAGGGCTCGTTCACATAGTAATCCATATATTTTGTCCTATCTTTGCTTGATCACGCTATTTCTCTTAATGTATGAACTCTATGAATCTTAACGATAATTGATCTTTCTCCTTCAAATTAAAAATAAATAAATAAATAAAACTCAGACGTGAATTAAAATGGCCCAACTTATGTGGTTAAAATGTGGCTCTTGATATCGGTTAGGAGTACCCTATCTTAAATACTCCTGAAATACAAGAATTCTTCCGTTATACATGCCCCACTTTAGCCTCCCAACTAGCCCCAAGTCCTACCATTTGTGTGAGTAATAATTTTTAAAAACCTTTTACAAAATGTTCTAGAGTTGGGTAATTTCACCATGTTATCTACAACTTTTACCTTAATCACACAATACACCAAGCTAATATGGTAAAATCACTTGTTTTTTCTTTTTTTTGTTGTAAAATAATTTTTACAAGAATCTTCCATTTGTTACAAAACCTACGGGAAGTTTTTGAACATTTTTATTAAAGATGAAGTAATGTTCAAAAACCTTCCAAAGGTTTTGTAATCTCATGCGGTATGTATAAGTGCACGCCATATAAATTTAAAATACATGTAGTGTGTATTTGTGTAGATCATATGAGATGGGTAGGTTTTTGAATATAACTCTTATTCTTAATTAATACATTTATACTATTTCTAAGAAAAAAAGTTTGACAAAAAGTTTTACATCTAATATGTAATATGCATTAGGTGAATTTGAATTCATGAAAGATACTAATATTGAAATTAAATTGACCCTTTATTTTTAAATAAAATAAAAATGAGAATAAATTAGAAGTTTTGTTTTTTTTTTTTTTTTAATTTTAAACTAGTTATTAAATTTCGTTTTTCTTTGAAAGCAACATCACTTTAATCACTAACCGCCACCAATGAATGACGAAAGAAAGGGCATAATACAATCAATCCACTTAACGTTTATATGACAAAAAAGAGTCCAATAAATAATGCCAAGTGCCTTTTTTTTGTAAGCAAATTTGATTTATAGAGACATTTAGAAACATTCAAGGGCTATATACTGTGTGTCGCCAAACAACCATGCCACATGAAAGCAATCATTGTTGGTTTCTTTTACATCTGGTGCCATATTGGCTTCAGACAGCTGGTGTTAGTTCACATACAGACGTTACCCAACACACAACCAGCTTGTCTATTCGCAGTTTATTAGAAAAATTCCTAGATATCTCTATATCAACTGATACAATTTAGTATTTGTTTAGTCTCGATCTAATACTATATATATAACACTATATGGTGTCACATATTTGGCGACCGATCATTTTTCAAGTATTTGCTAACATTATTCGATGTGATGATGTCCGAATAAAAAATTTAATTATGCTACTTAATAATAGTGGGACAAATGGTTGGTAGTATATACGGTTATCGGTATATAATGCAATTATTGTTATTACTTCTGTATTCACATTCGGCAGTATATGAATTAAATTTTGATTAAGATCAAATACATCACCAAAAATAATTAATGCTATTTAATAGCGGGCCATAATCCGTTTGACAATCAAAATGCATGTACAATCCCTCCAGCTAGCTATTGAGTCGACATAAATTACCACCAACTAGCAGTAATCAGGTGACCATCTCATTAAGGATATGGGTTCATTGAAGATAAAGCCTCCTTAAAATCTCTATTCTGAGTTATCAATAAAGACATATGTGTCTTCCATCTCATGTCTGTCTGAAACGTAGAGATGTATAACGAGTTAGTCAGTTCAGACGGCTCGCGGATCA
Organism: Nyctanthes arbor-tristis; assembly: GCA_963692815.1. NCBI lineage: Eukaryota > Viridiplantae > Streptophyta > Magnoliopsida > Lamiales > Oleaceae > Nyctanthes > Nyctanthes arbor-tristis. The sequence continues at coordinate 94,091 of CAVNYN010289539.1, read as the reverse complement.
GCCATTAAGAGCCCGAGCCGAGCCGGCTTGTAGCCCGTACTAGACTAGCTATGCCTCAAAGTTGAGGCAAGGCTCAAGCCAAGCTGGCCTGTCGAGCTCATTTGACTCGTGCGGGCCTTCTTGTATTTTTGGGTTTAACAAGACATGTAGAGGGGAAATGACTTCTTATATTATATTTTTTAATATTTTCTTAACAAAATAAAAAATAAAGTTAACGAGTCAAATCAAATTCGGCTCGACTGGGAAAAAGCTCCAGCCTAGCTCAACTTTTTTGGGCGAGTCAAGCTACGGCCGAGTTGAGATTTTAAGCTCGTGAACTGGCTCGTTTACATATATACCGAAACGTGGAGACGTGGGTTGGTTAACATATGCACCCCCTAATCATCAAGTTGTTTGACCAATTATGTGCTCGATTGACCGGAGGGGGTAATTTCTTTACCATTTTGGTCGCAATTTTGTTAAACGCCAGATGACGTCCTATGTGAAGTGTGAGTTGTCCAATTACAACACGGTAAGTGTACGTCTGACGGGTACGTTTGGTAGCTGAATGGAACTGGGTTTGGTCGACACCTATTCTCTTTTTCTCTCCCTATGAGTTTCTCTCTCTGTTTGATTTTTGCCCTTTTCCTATAAGTATTTTATTATGAAATTGAGTTGTATTTGTAGGCCTGCGACAGATATCACAAGTACTATTTATTGGTGTTAGTAAAATTTTGGGTGAAAATTTATATATTAGAGACGAGCCCTACAAGAGACTTAGATGAAAGAAATCAATTTAATTAGATTTAGGCCCCGTATTCATTCAAATTTATCTCCAGCCATACATTCACCTATTAAAATAATATTAGACGTAAATTCGTAACTTTTCTTTAATTTTCAACAGCACAATCTATGAAAAAATCACTTCTCACAAAATCAATTATCAAAAAATAAAAATCATACTGCTTCAAATGCCATCTCATCATTGCTGCCATCTCATCATTGTGCATGAGATAGAGATACAACATGGATAGCCCAAGTGATTTGGCAATTGGAAAAAACATTTCTCGCACGATTAAAACTAGGGTTAATTTCACATTTTGTTCTTAACATTTAGATTTAGTATCAACTGGGTCTATTGTTTTTTTGTTTTGCATGCTAGGTCCTCAACTTTTCATAAATTCACTCGAATTGTCTTTTTCAATGGATTTTGTCAATATTATCGTTAACTTTTCAAATAAAATTACCGTTATACCCCTTAATTTTTAAAAACAAAAAGTTCAAAAATATTAAAAATAATAATTTAAAAAAACAAAAAAACAACACCCAACCCCTGCCCCTACCCCACCCAAGAATGGCAGCCATTCCGACGGCAAAAAAAAAATAGCAAATGGGGGGATTCATCCCACCCTATTAGGCTGCCGGAAACAACAGCCAAGGTTGCCGTTCAGGCGGCTAAAAAAGGGAGGGGTAAATCCCCCCATTTGCAAACGAAAATGGCAACAGCTGTTGCCACCATCCCCCTCCCCTCATTTGCTATCGGAAATACTCCCGAACACCTTTTTGATAACTGGAAAAGCCATTCTTGGGTGGGGGTGGGTGTTTTCTTCTCTTTTTTTTTTTTTAATTTTTTTTATTTTTAATATATTTAAACCTTTTGTTTTTCAAATAAAAAGTTAAAGGGTATAACGATAATTTTATTGAAAAGTTAAAGACAATATCGACAGAATCCTTAAAAAAGGACTTTTTGTGTAAATTTATGAAAAATTTGAGACTCAGCAGGTTAAAAATTAAAAACTCAACTGATACTAAATTCAGAGGTGGAGGACGAAATGTGAAATTAACCCCTAAAACTAAACAGGGAAAGGAAGAAAGGAAAAAAATAGTCAAAGACGCACTCCTGATTTTTTCTCGGTAGGTGAGTGCCCTTATGATAGTTACAGTTGCATGTGAGTACATACGTTATCCGTACATGTCATATGATCTCGCATGTGAATTGTTCAATTATTTTTCGTCACCTGTGTGTTTGATAGGCTAGGCATATAGCGAGAAATCGAAATTATACCATACACCTCGACACCCAAACCTCAAGTTTAACCCAATTCTCATGAGAATGGGTTCTGGAAATAAAAACAAACAGGGCGTAGAAAATGACGTGACAGGTGAGATTAAACTATGGTGAGTGGTGACACTTTTAACATATTCCACTTTTAATCGGAGCGTTAAACTGGTCTGAAAAAAAGAATTTGAAGACACTGCTGAAAACATAGGATAATATAAGGGAAATGATAAGTCTTTATCAGGAATGATCAAGAACAGTACAAATAGTTTCTCCTCTTGTCCGCTTCACACCGCTAAAACCCTGTTTTCCGCTTCTTAAAAGGAATCAACCTTCCCATGCTGTTTTTGTAGAATTGATGGATAGTGGTTCTCTGTTGTTAGTCGCCAAAAGTTCTTGAGGTATCCTCTCTGCTGTTTGATGACTTTGCTGTGGGTTTGTTCGATTTTCTGTTGTTCTAAATATAATTCAACTCCTGAGTCTGTTTTTGGATTTTGACCAGTTGCTTGTCCTTTCATTTTCTTCCCCCAATTATGCTGCAATTATCATAAAGTTCAAATTTTTAAGTGTTATCTTGGATTGTTAGAAATTATCCTGAAACAGAGATTTAGGCATATCTTGTCGAGCCTGAGTTGAATTTTGACGTTAATTTATAATTAAGTATTTAATTTCTAGCTATAATTTTTGTTGTGATCGATCAACGTGGTTATAACGCGACGATCATGATTTTTAGACATTTTTCGCTGAAGAAATGGACGAATTCTTTTGATTCTGTGTGGGCTAAGAGATTAGGGCTTAAGTGGAGTTTATCCTGCTGGCGAACCAGCTTATTTATGTTCAATTTCTTGATAAATGAATTCAGCTCGAGTTTGGATACAAGACTTGTGTAGTAAACACCGAGCACAAATGGTGAGACTCAAGATTTTGTGTCTTTGAATATTATACATGAGTCTACCATTTAGATTTAAGTTCGAGCTCTAGCCGGAGTACGAAGCCAATAAATATAATTTCTCTCAGACAGAACCAGAGTTTGATTGTGCAGGGAAGTCTAATTTGGTAGTCTTAAGCTGTGACAATGTAATACTTGAATGTCTTCTAGTTGTTGTGTCCTTCTACTTTATAACTCTGTTGCTAGGTGAACTGTCTTCATGCATGGGAACCGTGTGTAGGTACAAGCAAAGCTTGGTTACAATTGATTTCATCAGAAGTAACAATGAAGAGGGACAGGCATCCTATACCTGAGGATCAAAAGGAAGCACACACTTCCTTTCTTTCGGTGATGTCCTAAAGCTTTGATAATTTCATTTTCTCATTGGTGCAGCAAAACAAGGGCATTTTTCTTCTTCGAGCTGAATGTCAAGGAAACATACTGACGCTTGATGTTTGCCTCGTAGGTTTTTGATACAGAGAAAAGATTGCTGGCCTCTATCTATTCTAAAGGTCTTTTACATGATGACACTAGCGATCTATACCACAAAGTTCGGGCTGGATATGAGGAAATCATGTTGGACAATCATCAATTGGAGTGCCAGGAGGTTGAATATCTCTTGTGGAAGCTACATTATAAGCACATTGATGAATTTCGTAAAAGAATACGTCAGCTATCTTCAAATGCAGAAATTAGAAAAAAGGATGCTCTACATGAAAAAGGTCATCCCCGGAGCATTATTGAGAGACACGTGGAAGGATTTAAGTCATTTTTATCTGAAGCAGATGAATTTTATAGGAACTTAATTATAAAACTCAGAAGAAGTTTTGGGCTTCCTGCAAAAGTCTTAATGGACAACGACAGTGATAACTCATCTTTTGTTGAGCCAACAAGAAAACATAAATGCGAATATGTATGCCATCGATTGTTAGTTTGTCTTGGGGATCTTGCTCGATACACCGAACTTATCAAGAAATCTGATGCCTGTAAGTGGTCAACTGCTGCAACCTCCTACCTAGAAGCAACCAGGACATGGCCAGATGGTGGAAACCCTCATAATCAGGTATATCCCTGTAGTAATATTTACTCATTTCATATGCCTTAGTTTCTCGAGTATGAGAAAAGAACAATTCTATTTTTGTCAATCTTTAATTTGCACAATCTCTGGAGAATTGGTACGTATGTTGTTCTCATGATCTCATCACGTAAAGACCGCTGGCTAGATCTGCATAGATTTCCCTACCATACCGTAAACTGTAAAGTTCCCTTGAAAATTTTAGGCATTTAAATTTAGTAAAGGATTTGCACCTGACACACCAATATTTCTGCAGTTGGCATTGTTGGCGACGTATGTTGAGGATTCTTTTCTAGATCGGAATCATTGTGTAAGAAGCTTGGCAGTTAAAGAGCCCTTTCCTGATGCCTGGAATAATCTCATGCTACTCTTAGAAAAGGTAAGAGGTAATATTCGTCTTCCTCAGCTTCCCAACAGGGGGGAAAAGAATAAAAGCAAAACAAAAAGGAAAGAGAATGCTGGCACCAGGGAGAAAAATGAAAATGTGCTTGATCCAGTAATTAATAAGTAGAAGTAAAGGATAATCTTGCCTATTCTTGATTTATCCTTCTTAGTGTTGAGTTCGTTGTTTCTTGTGATTTTGCAGAACCAGTCATCTCATTTGCATTCATTTTCTAGAGATGCGCAAATTAATTTCTCGAATCCATCAGAAAGATGTTCCTTGAGTATTAAATCACAAGCAGAGAGTGTCTGCATCTACAGTAACTTGGAAAACACAATTTCTGTTTCTCATGGAGAAGTTGACTTGTGGCCCTTGTTTGTTAGAATAATAAGCTTCTTTATAGTAAAATCAAGGTATGCAAAGCAATATTATTAGTATTCTGTCATAAAATGCTACCACTTTATAGGCATGCACTTTATTTTGATACAATATATTATTATTCCCCCTAAATTTTGCTTTAATCCTTATTATATGCTGTGTATATGCTCAATCAGTATCATCCTGTACCAGCTCCTCATTGCTTTATTATATTAAGAAAGCTTACTGAATATGAAATTTCCTAGGTTACGATGCTTTATTTTTATTTTTGTTTTTATTGCATCAAAGCATTGAGTTATTTTCTGCTTTTGTTAATAACCAATCAGATCGGAAGAGTCCTTTAATTTATTTCCCTAATTCTGAATTCTGACTCCAATTTTATTAAACAGAATGCCTAAGATAATTCATTTTCATTGTCAATTTCCATTCTTTTCCTTGTCTATTTTTGTGGAAGCTTAAATTTTTATTTTTGGACTTTATGTTTCATGGTGAAACAGTAATGCTCAGCTACAATTGAAGGATCTTATTTTATAGACATTTTGTTTAATGAAGAATCGATAAAGCAGCTAGCTATACTAAATTTGGTACTTGCATAGTGGAGTGTTTTGAAAGAAACCAGAAAAGACGGTGATATTTCAGCATTTGATCAAACAAAAGAAAAATGGAAAAGAGTTGGAAACTTGCTGTACTTGGTTCACACTATTGTTTGATCAACCTTTTTCTGGGAAGTGATTTGTGAAAAATGTTTTCTTTTTGGAGAATATGGGGTGAAGTAGCGGGAAATTATGGATCCACTTACTGGAACTCCTTTATTGAGAAATGCGATTGGAAATGTGTTGGGAGGAAAGTGATTTTTCAAAAAGGCTTTATTGAACAAGGGGTAAAGGTTCTCCTTTTGCTTAGTTGCCATCTCTAATTCGAATTTAATATGGTTCCTATATCCAAGATGCAACACAGCTCTAATTATAACTATCACATTAGATCAAACACTGTAAGCGCCTTGCTGGATCGGCACATGTAATATAATTACATTAAATAAATAAATACTGCATGCTAATGTAACAGACAGTTCCTCACGGGAAATTATTTTCGCTGAAATGATCACTTCTACTTGATCAGAAGTGTTAAAGTAAGATAAAAAGCACATGTAGATATTTTCAAGTAGCAATTCTTACTTGCAACTAAATTCCTACAGTGCCGCGATAATTTATTACGGCAGCCTTTCACTATGCTGGTAACTATAGCGGTATATGTGTAGGTCCTTGCTGTGGTTTCTTCTTATTTAGATTTAAATTCCTTGTTGGTCTTAAGCTTTTTATTGATAACTGATGTGGCTGCTATCTTGTCATGTTATGCAGTTTGGAGGATTTTCCTTCTACTCTTGCTTCCTTCATTAGTAGGTTGGAAGCACTTCTGGAATTAGATAACTTGGAACTCCAATCCACTTTGGAATCTTACCAACAGGTGGAGCCATCGAGAAGAGGCCCTTATCGTTCTGTTCAACTTGTTTGTGTACTGATCTTTGTCATTGATAGCCTGATTCAGAGTGTGGAAAGAGTGGAATCAACTGAGGGATATGAGACCAAGTCATGTGCACACGCACAATTGGCACTGGCTGCTACCTTTATTTGCATGGGCCGGGTTACAGAGAGATGTCTTAAGGGAGACAGTACAGATATTTGCCCACTACTGCCAGCCATTCTGGTATTTGTAGAGTGGTTAGTCGGCATCCTTGATAGAGCTGAAGCACACGCAACTGATGAAAAGGTCACAAGGTCTATGTCCTATTTTTTTGGTGCTTTAATCGATTTCCTAAACCGATTAGATCGAAATGAGAGTGAAACTGCATCAGATAATATTGCTCTTTGGGAAGATCATGAGTTGAGAGGTTTTCATCCAGTGTCACATGTACATGCATTGCTCGATTTCACAACTGACACAGAATGCATTGTCAATTTCAATAAGAAGAGCCTAAGCCGTCTTTCACGTGTATTTAATGCTGCAATGAAGATTGTGAACAGGTCCAACAGTACTCGTAAGTGGATCATATATGATGAAGTGAGAAGAGGATTTGATACAGGAAATATGGTGAAAAATCTAGATGAAGCAGAAACTAAAGTAGCATCATCTATTTGCAGTCCTATATCGGAAGAGCTTTCTCAGAAGAGAGATGGATCTATAAAAGGGGAGGAAGTGATTGTTGCCAAGCAACCTACTGACCAAGCAAAAGACCATAATCCTTCTAGATCCAAAAACTGTGATTTTGATGGAAAGGAAGCTTCTCCTGAGCAAAATCAAGACCAATCCACTCAAAATAACAAACCTACGACTACAGATGAGGAAGAAGTCATCCTGTTCAAGCCTATAACTAGACATAACTCAGTGCCGTTAAAGATTTCTGATGTTTCTGGTAATCTAAATTCTCCAAATCATACAAATGTGCAGACTACACTTCCTGATGAATGGTTACGCCGTTCTGCATCACTGTCTGCTAGTCAGAGTTCGGCACAGGCTGATACATTCAAACAACAGGAGTCTCCATCGAAGGAGTCATCTATTCACCCCGTTGGACCTCCGTCCCTCAGTTCTTGGGTCGTCAGTAGAGAAAGTTCCTACATGGAGATAGATAAAGGGCAGAAGGACCACGTGAAACAAGAATTGAGTTCTATTCCGGAAATAGTTTCTACATCCTTTGCAGATCTCTCTATAAGCAAAACTAATGATTCCGAGGTTGCCTCTGGACTTGTTTCACAAATCACCCATAGTTCTCCCACTTATGTTCCTCCATTGCCTTCAGCTCCTGTAATACCAGAAGATGCTGTTTGGTTCACGGAGAATTCATCAAGTTTTCTGCCGCACAGGAGTCCTGTACCAAATGAGGGAGATGGTATTCTTGGTGCAGCACCAAATGCCGGGTATGTAAATCGATCTGCAGTTCGACCACTTGATGAGATCGGAAGACTCCTTGGTATGAGTTCCTCTGAATGGCTGTATCACTACAGAAACAGTCACAATATCGAGCATGCTAATAATCATATGTCACCAGTTCACTTCAGTGCATCTCCCCTAGGAAATTATTATGCAAACGATGTTCCCATATTTGATTTCTATGATCAGTGGGGAAATCGTTTGTCTCCAAACCCGGCTATCTATATGGGGAATGCCCAGTTGAGTGCAAGCTCACCTCATTTTTATGGTTCAGATGAACAAAGAAGGGATGCCATGTTTCTCAGTAATCATAGATCATTCCCTTATGTGTGTGGTGTTGGTACGGATCTAAGATCCGAGCAGCCCCCGCTGCTGCAGTATCTTAAAGAGAGGGAATGGCAACTACAACCTGATTGGCGGGTAAGGGATCCTACTTTTATGTAGAACTGATTAGATTATACGACCATTTGAAGTGGTGCATTTCCATTTCTGCGTGACTCAAGTTGAAGCTTACTCATCATTCAGGTTTCAGTTGTCATGTGTCAATGAAGTGTACTAAATGTCCATTTATACCAGATTTCTGTATATTACTGTTAGCTCTTTGGGTAGGTTCATGAAACCTTGGATCATGGATTTTGCATCTTTAGGATTGTTGAGCAATCAATCAAGGTTGTTTTGTTTAAGAAAATATGTCGGCCAATTCTAGTGAGCTAAGCTTACCTTAAGTGCCATGACTAGAGCTGTCCATCGGGATTCCTAAAAAATTGAAAATGAAACCATAACTTTTTTATTTCCAGAGCTCTTCCGTTGGGTTTGTCTTCGGTGACTTCTCTAAATTGCCTCACTTGCTGCTCATCCACACCGACGACTTTGGCTCGTGTCGTTAGGAGGGATGTTGCTTCCAAGCTGTTTATACTATATGAGAGTAGTACACTCTCAACTTGGTATCTCCTTGGCCGCCGCACAGTGGCGGATCTAGAAATCTTTTCAGCACGGGCTAGAATGGAAAAAATTCAATTCCACCAAAGGTATATATAAAAAAAAAAATCCCTATTTAAATTATAAAAAAAATTTCGGTATAGCCCGTGCCCTCCCCCCCGCCCCCCATTGGATACGCCAATGCCGCCGCATAATCGGCCTCGGATCTGCCGTCACTTTCTAGAACATTAATATATATATATATATATATCACAAAAAAAGTTTAAAAGGTTATGATTCCAACAGCATGTAAAAATGAATGTTTGAATGTAAATTTTAAGTCTTATAGCTTGCGAATTTAGATGTTAAAATCCCAAAATGGCTTTTCATCTCAGGGGTGGAAAACGGATGTGGAATTGGCGTAACTTTGCTAGAGACGGCGACCACTCACCCGCGAGACGGGACAAGTTGGCCCAGTTCGGATCTTAAGCCAACCCGGTCGATGTTAGAGCTAGTTTTCAATTAAAATAATGATAATAGCTATTTATACGTTTATATTCTTTCAACTTTAATACAATTTCATCTCCAATCTTATTTATCCCCAGTGTTTCAAATATTCTTTGTTACATCCCTAATGACAAATCCTGTCATATATTCACCGTTAAATTAAGGGGCAAATCTGGTACAAGGCATGAAAATTTCATTTCTACCTCCCTCCGAAAACGATGCCATTTTCTCTCCATAATAATTGACCATCATCTACACATATTGTACCCTAAAGGTTTTTTAAGTAAATAAAACATCATCTCAAATGCAATCTGCAAAATTAGTCAATATGTAATTCCATTACAGTGTGTAAGTGCCATCAAGTATAATCTCAAATAGTTGTATTATTCTCCCTCTGAAATATTATTTATCCTAGATCAAGATAGTAAATTTACATGTTTTCGGGGGGAAAAAATTGATAGTAAATTTGCCTATGAATTACAATATTTAATTCTCTACAGATGAATCTCATTCTGTTTGGACGATTTTTAAATGTGTCTGTTACTGAACAAAATGCAAGACAATGTTGATTTGCATATTGCATGCAAGATTTTTTTTAATTTACCAATATATATATATATTGCGGACAATAAGTGTAAATAGTGGTTAATTATTATTAATGCAAAGAGCATCATTTTTAGAGAAAAGTGAAAAATGGGTTTTTTTTTAGTATGCACAGGGCCAATTTTGCCCCTTAATTTAACGGTGACTATGGCGGAATCTGTCATTAGAAATGTAATGGGAGAACATTTAAATGATGGGAGAGGAATTAGGGGAAAATATAAGAATAAGGATAAAGTTGTGTCAGAGTTAAAAGAATTAGGATATAGAGTCAAAATTACCCTAATTAAAAAGTAACAGCAATTGGAGGCACTGTCAAAAGGTGTCCTCTCGTGTGAGTACGTAGATACACATCATATGGATATCAACATAGCATGTATCCATAAACCCACACTACACTAATGTTATTTAGGGAAAATATATCCACACTACACTTTTTTATAGTTACACCATATTTTTATTACATTGAAAGTCCTTAATCTTTATAACTTATGAAGTTTGTGTCCCAATAAATCTTATTGTATTTTTTTGAACCTTTGAATTAATTTTTATATCTTGTTTCTTAATAATGGTTATTATTCAAAAAATTTCATTCATATGTCTTAGAATCATAAGAAAATGTATATTTTATTTTTAGGAATTTTTCTTTTTGACTTATTTAAAAGATTTAAATGGCTCTTACACCATAATTTTTAGAAGAAAATCGTTGTTAGATATAAGATGTGATAATCGATTGAAAATTAAGAATAAAAATATTACAAAGAAAAATTTAATGCCTTAATCTAAAAATATAAAAAAATGAAGGATATTAAATACAATTAGAGCGCAGTGTGTTTAATTAATAAAATATGTGGTGTTAATATAATTACCCTTCTATTTATCCTTTTTTTTTTCTTTTCTCCTATCTTATCAATTGGTATCAACAGTTGTGCATTATTTCAAAATCCAACTTGGAAACCGTTTGGTGGGCTGGGTGGGGTGACATGATTGAACCGGGTCGCAATGGTCGTGTTGAAGCCCCAAACAACCCGCGGATTTTGAGTGACTCGGTAACTCATCTCGTGCACAAAGTTTGACAAATTTTTTTTTTTTTTTTGTGGGAAATTCTAGCCGTAATAAGTTTGAATTCGTCACCTTTTACTTCCAATATGTTATATAAACCGCCAAGGTAAAATGTTCTATATGTTAAAAATACATTACATAGTTTTTATAGTTCCTATTATTTATTTTCCTATGATGTTTATTCATTCAAATTTATAAATTTAACAATATCTCATCAGTAAAATTGATGACATGGAAGTTAAACCGGTGATATAATGAGTCTGTGTGTTATCATTTTATAAATTAACAATAACTCATCAGTTAATAAATCGATAACCATACGACATTATGTTATACTTTGTGGCTAAAATTTTACTATGCAACGCACGAGTGAAATATTAGTTTATAGAGAAATTATATATGGTCATCAAATTATAATGTAAGTCTAACATATGAATAATAGTTGAATTTTAATGGGAGCATATGAATACATTACGTTTATCAATTATATTATATGATATATGAAAATTTTCTAACGCTATTTACTGGTTTATATAATACTAACAAATGAACCCACTTTTTAAAAGCAGTCAATAATAGACAACTGAGTTATCCTCTTTGTTCAAATTATACTATAATAATTGTTAAGATATTCATATTTTAAGTCAAAGATTTCGAGTTTTAACCACACAAATCCCTCTCCTCCTATAACCGGGCTATCTTCCCTTGCATTTGTATCTTAATGTCACGAAAGAGCATAGCATTGTTAGAAAATTTCTCATTTATCCAATAACCAAAGAAAAAGAAATACAGAAACATGTGTTGACTGTCCGCTGTCGCAACTTCACATACATTCACAGTCCAATACGTGGCATCAACCCGTAACATGTGTCAAACACCCACGTCGCCACCTTTCTCTCCACCTCCACCTTTATTAACCCACCGGCCCACTCCATTCCCATACAAAAAACGGTGGATTTCTTCAATACAATCTGTTACCGATCGATCGCCAACAATGGCTGCAATTTATTTCGCCAAAAACGTAATGTTTAGGTTTCCAAAGGGGTTTTCTCATTCCCCTTCCCAACTCCTCCCCCGAAAAGTCTCCCGGGTTTGCTTCGTCTCTGCCTCCAAATTCTCTGAGGTACTCCCCTCCCTCCCGTCGGTCCCCTATTCTGATTCTTATTTTATATATGCTTATTAGTTCTTCTCTATGTATTTCTTTTTGTTGATCAGGGACGGAACGTGGATGACAGTAGAAAAAGAGAATACAGTCCATATAATGCCGACAAGGCCGTTGGAGAACCAGAAGATCTTGATGACATGGCTGAGAATGCTAAAGAGCGGGCACAGGATATGAAGGAAAGAGCAAAGGATCAGGCGAATGAGGCTAAAGAGCAGGCCAAAGAGAAAGCTCATGACTTCAAGGAGAAGACTAAAGAAGCCGCAGGTATATATTATGCTCTGTTCAGTTCTGTTCTATTCTATCAGCTTAATTAAATATATTCTGAAATCTGAACAGATAACATGATGGATAAGACCCACGACGCCAAGGAGAAGACAAAGGACGCTGCCGGAACGATGGCTGACAAGACGAAAGAATACACATACGATGCCACGGAGAAGACAAAAGGGGCGGCGGAGAAGACGAAAGAAGGTGCACAAAAGGCGGCGGATAAGGCGAAGCAAACCATGCAAGATGCTTGGGGGGCTGCAAAGGAAACTGGTCAGAAGATTAAGGAGACTGTGGTGGGGACCTCTGATGAAGAGGACGAATCAGTTGATGGTTTTATTGAAGATCATTTCAGGAAGACGGCGAGAGAGAATAAGGAGGCTGTGATGGATGAAGATGTTGTGGAGTTGAGGCGTCGAGCTGGGGAGGGAGACCACGACATGAAGAAACGTTGAAGGGGTTTATTTTTACTCTTTTTGTGCTATTTCTATTATCTGAACATATGATAACCGGAATAATCATAATTGAAGTTTTTCTTTTCCTGTAAGATCGTTACTCTTTTAAACATCAGAATTTTGTAGATGTATGACGACAAATATATAAGGATAATGCCAATGAAAGAGCCAGTCTCGTTATGGTGCCATACACATGCCACACTATAACACCACGTGGCACTAAATCAATTTCAATGAAAGATTTGCTAAACTTTCAGAATCACCCTTAAAAATGATGTAACCCTATATGAATGTAACCGGAGTGCAGTATTGTCATCTTGGGAAAAAGAGGGGTTAAGCTTTCTTCACTGAACTCACTTTTGCAATTAGGTCTTTTTCCCACATCACCATCCCCGAATCTTTGAATTGGCCCATAAAAGTTCGAATGGGCAGTCCAATTTTCAGGTCTTAGTGGTCTTAGTAAGGGGTAAAGGCTCTAGTTATATATAGCGCCCTATGGCGGCAGACAATACATAACGGGAAAGAAATTAATATTGGCTTCATATATTGACAATAGACGGGTGGTGCTAGATCATTTAGTAAACGCTCCCCAAGTTTGTTATCCTAATGGGCTAACGTGTACCAAAAAGGGGGTTAAAAAAAATGTAAGGGCACAAAATTGATGAACATTAACAAGATATAAACAGCATTAAGAAGACTAATAACTAAAAATATATATATATATATATCATTTTTACTCATCCTAGTTAAAATCATCTAGCTTCACTTACTCATACTGGTTTTAAAAAAAAAAAAAAAGGAGGAGCAGCTTCACTACTCATATCGTAATCAATTAACAATTCAATTAGAAATTGATATGCACACATAAGTAAACAAAGGTGTACAGGAATTATCAAGGCTGGCCGGGTGGGCGTCCAACTCAAACTCGATCTCATGTCACAGAGAATACATATAATAATAAAAGAAATATTTAAGTGAGAGAATATTGAAATGTGAAGATAAAAGACACTATAGTGCAAGTGCTATTGTTTCAACACAAACACTATAGACAAAGACAAAAGCCAAATCCAATTCAACCACCACTCACTCTCTTGCCCAACTACCGTCACTGGCTGCGCTCTCCTCCGCCGCCTCAAATCCCTCTCTTCTCCACACTCCATTCAGAAATTTCCAAGTTTAATTTGTACTGGTAAGCATGGATTCTTTTAGATTTCTTGTTTTTGTGGGGTGATAGAATGATTTAGGTCTGAATATTGATCATTCTTTTTGTCTTTTTTTGGATTATAGGCATCCTTTTGTTTTCGTGGTGGGTAATGGGTTGGTGAAGAAGAAATCAAACTCATGCAGATCACTGAACTCATATCCCAACTGTTTAATACATACATCTGTCAGAACAGAACTCGACAAGAATTATATAGATGGAGCAAGGCAGAGGGCCGGGAGAGGGTGACAACATGAACCACCAGCGAGATCACCGGAGTTTTCCTCCGCCTCATCAAGTGAACCAAAATCCCCATCCGCCCCCGCCCCTTCAGAAGTGCCCCCGGTGTGACTCCATGAACACCAAGTTCTGCTATTATAACAACTACAGCCTCTCTCAGCCCCGTTACTTTTGCAAGAGTTGCAGAAGGTACTGGACCCAAGGCGGGACCTTGAGAAATGTTCCCATTGGCGGTGGCTGCCGGAGAAAGGGTAAGCGGCCCAAGATTTCAGCGTCTTCAAGTGATGGTGAGGATTCAAGAACTCAATCTCTGACGCCACCGCTTCCATCGCAGCTTCATGTGTCGCATAATTTAACTAGTATGGTTTCACTGATTTCGGGTAGTTCTTCTGGGTTATTACCGGCGAGCCAATCTTTGCTGCCTTTGATTTCGCCGATGGGTTCTCTCTATTCCGGTGGCTCATTTTTGTCCATGCAACCTGGCAATATGGGTGGCGGCCAACTGGGTGGTGGGGGGAATGATAAAATGATAGAATTTGAAGGGTTCAATTTTCCAGCTTTGGGGTCTCAACCTTCGGAATTGCAATTGCAGAGTGAATCAGTTCCGATGAGGCCTTTGGAACCTTGGACTCAAATCTTCATGAACAACAGCGCAAAGTCTTCAGCCTCAAGGCCTGATAATTTCTGGAATAGCAACAGTGGCAAGGACAGTGGCGGAGCCGGGTCTTCTATCAATCCGAATCATTGGCCAGATGATAATCTCTAAAATTTCAGAATTTTTTGTTGCTGTACACAATTTCTAATCGTTATATCTGCCGTTTTTGGTGCTTGACTATTGGGTTTTCTGGACGTATATTTCGCCGTGAAAATCTCGTTAATTTATTTTTAGTTTTCCAAAATGCAACAATATGGAAGGTGGGAAAAAAAAGTAAATCACTGTTCAAATTGCCCGTCTAGCTCAGCCGGTAGAGCGCAAGGCTCTTAACCTTGTGGTCGTGGGTTCGAGCCCCACGGTGGGCGGTATTGGAATTTTTTTTTTCATTTGTATTTTAAGTAGAGATTATGGAGGATTATTATTTCACGTCCACTCTCTCTTCTACCAGCCAACTGATGTGCTAGGCATGTACATTTCTCTTTATATATTTATGGATTGACAGAATGAAGTGCTAGCCGACTGGCATTTGAACTTTTTATTTATTTATTTTTATTTTTTCCATTTTCGTGTAGTGACAATGGAGTAGAATTTTAAATTTTAATTATCATATAAACATACACACTACACAAGACCATACATTGACTTAATTTGATGAAATGAAATATAGTGGCCGTCGAATAAAGACAGCAAGAAGCCAAACCCTAAACAACAATCACTATTACCAATTGAATTGAAGTTTAGTTATATATATATATATATATGTATGTATATTTCAGTTGGATAATATAACTCACGTACATAATCAAAATACTAAGCACTAACAAGCTTGCAAAAAAAACAAGGCGTAAGTGTATAAACATAAAACAAAATTATCCGATAGAAGAACCACCGGTAATCAAGCTCTCCTAGTTCTCAACAAAAGAATATTATGGTTTATGACAAATAAAAAACAAATTTCCGCGTCTCACCATCTCAAGGCATGCATTAATGACATATTTAATTAGTTTGATAAGATATATATTAGTAACAGAAATTTTCTGGTGTATGCAGATGGTACACACTTCCGCACATGGCACGCACTAGCTCCCATTTAAATAAAAAAAAAAAAAAACTTTACGCCATGCCCGACTATTCAAGCTTTTAAACAAGTAATTGAATATCGCGCACTAATTAAGAAACCAAATTAATACCTTATCTATTCATGGAAACTATACACATATCAGGATTCATAGTTTTGATAAAAGCCATTTACACCTAAAAAAGCAATCCAAACACAAGAAATGATCACTCAAACGTGCGTGTCACATAAAGTAAAAAGTCTATGTATCCTTATAGAAGAAGAGTGAGTACCCGAAATAGTAAATATTCTTCACCCCATGTCTAATCTAGACCACATCAAAATGAGACGAGGAGGGAAAATAATAGTAAGAGGATGCTGCAGGACCAAGACAAAATAAAATTCTTAATGATGAAACAACAAAAGTTACACTTTACTCCTCCCATGCCCCCTTGCCACCGATTGGTGACAAGTGCATGGAGGAAACTAATATTGTGATTGCCTTTAACAACACAACTACAATAATTAACAATAAATAGTAATTTTTTTGTTGGCTAATTGATTTAGACAGTTGCAATCGCATGCACTGAATTGGGTCCCAAAATAGGGTCTTTGAACTGTAAATTGCGTGATTTGGTCAATGGGTGCACCTCTGTGGCTGAATCATAATTATTATGGTAATTGATTGAATTTCAATTGGCCAATCAAAGACGACCTTGTCACTACGGTACTCGATTCAATACGGCCAGCTAGTTTTGCAACTTGCCACTTTTGGTCGTGCGCTATCTGCCTATAACTGGGTTCCTGTTTTGGTCAATGATTCGTTAATTTCTGTGAATTGTCTTTTACTCTACTGTAATTAAAGTCATCAGATGGCCAGGAGACTAGCGATGAGACTGATTTTTTTTTTTTTTAGAGTTACTGTGGTAAGTAAAAGTAGCATCAAAATCATGTACATGCATGATGACAATGTAATAAGCGTGTTAGTGTAGTGTTATGTATGTGAGACCATTGAACTTCATTGCTTGGATTGATTGAGTGGTCACTGAAATAATATTTTTACACTAATGGTCTCTTAAGCATTTATTGTAAATATTTCCACTTAATAAACAAGTATTAGGTGATTGTAATTTGACCAAATTTTCAATTTACTGTTTTTTATTTAATAATAATTAATTATTATTATTATTATTATTGGTTTTTCTCAATAATAATGAACATCATTAGTTTATCCTTGTTCCATTCACTGAGTCGATTTACTTTAATTTCTTCTCCCCTTCATCGGACATATATATATATATATGTCCCCGGAAGGGACCAGTTCCCCTTTAATAATTTGTAAAAGGAGGCTAAGGAGGTTTATTTAATATGGAAGAAGGTTTTTCCGTTGGGTTTTTTAATTTTAGGACAGAGATTTGTTCACTGACGGAGACAAGGTATAGCTAGCCAGCTAGGTATGGCCAAAGCCCAAACTCCCTTTTTTTTTATTTTTTTTTTTACTTTAACTCTCTTTCTTTATTTTTTTTTTTACTATATTCTTACTCGTGCGTTGCACGAGAAAAATATTATTTAAAAAATAAATAATATGAAATTTTACACTTTTTTTGAAGGGAAATTAATGAAACACATATTGAGTTTATAATGTATTTAGAATTTATATACCATGTTTTAAGAAATTATAATTCACATATTACATTTGCTTTAATATTAATAAAACGCTTTCATGAAAGAAAAATTAAAAAAAATAATTACTAAGACGAAATTACCCTTATTTGTAACTAACAAATCATACTACGGACATTATGTTAGGTAACAATTTACATACTACAAGATTCTCACACGTGCATCCATTGTTCAAAAAGAATATATATCAAATTATTTAAAAAAATGAACAATATGAAAGTTATAAGTTTTTTTCCTCTCTTTTTTTTTTTTTTTGGGTATGCTAAAATTTCAAAGGTTAGTTAACCAAATAATAATGTAAATTTGTTATTATTATGTTAAGGTAACTATAATTTATAATAAATTTTAACTCGATTGTTATCTTTAACACAAATAGATATCATTTTGTTTTTTATACTAATTTAGATAAATGATATTGTACGAAATAATTATTAGTTGAGCCATACAATATACTATAAAAATATTTTTTATTTGAAACTAATAAAGCCAAACAACATGAAAATTATATAAATCAATAACACATAGAAGTAGTCATATGTTTTTTAAGGAAAGTTAATCGTAATTATTAATATTCGTACTAGAAAAACTTAAGAAAAAGTACCAATATAATTTTCAATTAACTTAAACTAAAAATATATATATATATGTTTAATTTCTATTAATTATAAACTACGAGTTTTAAGGATATCGACACTTATATATCAGTTAGGTAATTGGATAATCAAATTTATCCATAATTTTAAAAAATTAAATGATGATAATTATATATTAGTTACTAAATGGATAAGGAAGAAGAGAATAAAAAATTTTTAAAAAAATGAAAAATTCATAATACCACATGAGTTACCGCAATATAATATACAATGTCGAAAAAGACCCTAATTACAAACTTTTAGCGGAAAAACTGCAGTACAAAGGTACTGCAAACTAATCTTCTTTAATTATTATATCTAGATTTTTAAGTTTAATTGCATCTTTTTTTTTTCCAAGTTCGATTCCCCCCATATGGGGTTTGTCTATATTTTGTATGTAGTTTGTAGTCTGTTGGATAAGAGTTTAATTTATTGTAGTCCACTATATAAGGGTTTGTATTGTTTATTTTTGTGCGCAGTGTTTCATAAGGATACAAATATATATATATATATCTCTCTATACATTTGTAATACCATGATGTAGCTTGTGATTGTAATTCAAAAAAAAAAAAAAAAGTTTAATAGCATCTCAAGTTATCAACTCAAGAGCTAACCAATTTTTTTCATTTTTAATTCTTTAACTAAGCTCACATCCAAAAATATGTACACTAGCTCAACTTAACCCCCACAATTAATAAAGAGAAGTTTTTAGGAGACTTCAAAAATATTTTTTTTTATAAAAATAAGTCATGACAATCTATTGGTCAAAGTTAGCGTCTTTGGGGAGAAATTTAAGACTGGGAGGAGTGAAGTTAACTCAACTGTTGGTTTGATAGTGGGTTAAACGTAAGCTTAGTTGCATTTTTTACTTGTATCTTTTATTTAAATATGTTTATCGTGTATTTGATATTTTTCCTTTTGAAACTTCTTATGTCTGACGTTAGAATTTACATTCTTACCGTAATTGTATATATTTAACTTTTTGTTTTGTATTATGAAATAAAGAAATTTCATTCTTATCAATTTAAGGTAGGATAATAATAAATTTAAATAGGAAAAAAGTATCGGGGGTGTTGCCCTCAAACCCCCAAGAAGGGGGGGCAAAGCCACCCTTCAACCCTCGCTAAATTTAGCTAGGTCCTTCATCAATTCCTGCCTTCATCCCTAGATTTGTTGTAGTATCTGTAGTTGAGAAGTAGCGGAGTTACGAGGTTTTTTAATTTTAGGAAAGAGATATTCCAGGAATATCTAAGGTTGAGAAGTAGGGAAGTTATAAGAAAAAAGAAACACACATAACAAAAGCAAAGTTTATTTATGTACCAAATATAATCTAAAATCAACACCTTAAAATAACTAGTTTAGTAATGTTACATGAATATGCTTGGCAGAATTTTATTGTTTTACATATCACATCACTTTTAAATCAGTGTTAATTATATCACATGGACAATACATATTTGTGTAGAGCCTGTGTGTCTAAAATAATATTATTCCAAAATTTTCTAGCATATCTAGAAGGTGCAGTTATGGTACCTTCCGTTCTATATGGGTGCATGCAGTGTCAGTCATGTTATCACTGGGGCCCTAGATGAACTCTAAAAAATAGACCCCTATAATGAGTAACAACTGGGGGTTAAATTTTTTTAATACTTTATTCTTTAATTTTTTTTATCGTAATCTTTAACAGCTTTTCCCAAATTGACAAGATTTAGTATGCAATATATGTCATTGGAAGCATAACACATACAACTACCAAAAATTACCAAAATATATACAACGTGCCAAAAATTACCTAAAGACCACACGTCTTGTCGTTTTAGAGGCATTGTTAGGCACTGTTAATTGTAATACAATTAGTGTATTATGTATCTTTTAATCTTTTAATCCTCATAAGTTACAACTTACAAACTACAATTGGCAAATGACAATTCAATTGTTTTGCTAATATGTTTTAAGTCCTAAATCCACACTTGTCTTATTGCCTTTTTCCTTTAAAATTCAATACTCAAATTTCAAACCAATAATTCAATACTCATCCAAAATTCCTCACTCCCTAAACCAAACCAATTAATCAATAAACCTCATCAATCCCTCCCTAAACGAAACCGAATAACCAATTAACCTCCTCAATCCCTAAACCAAAGCAACTATTA
Source organism: Nyctanthes arbor-tristis (assembly GCA_963692815.1). Classification (NCBI taxonomy): domain Eukaryota; kingdom Viridiplantae; phylum Streptophyta; class Magnoliopsida; order Lamiales; family Oleaceae; genus Nyctanthes; species Nyctanthes arbor-tristis. Next base: position 73,767 of record CAVNYN010289539.1, on the reverse strand, counting down.
ACCAATAGCCAAAAACCCAGTAAAACACAAACACTTGTGAAATTTCGCCAGTAGCCGGCAGCGCAGAACGGCAGAAGGCAGTGTAGAAGGCAAACAGCCAAAAGCAGAGACTAGAGAGCCAGAGAGGCAGAGATTAGAGCAACAGAAAAGATAGCAGCAGGATAGAAGCGGATAGCGAAGTCGCAGCTAGGGCTGGGCAACAAAACTGGTAAACCAAACCGGCCTAAACCAGTTCGGTTCAGTTTTCTGCTCTGCGGATGGGACTACGGGTTCTTGGATAGCGAACAGAACCGGTCCTATTCGGGGGTTTGATCGGCCAAACCGGTCAAAATTTAACCGGTTTTGAACCTTTTTTTCCTTTTTTTATTTTTCCTCTCTTAAAAAAGGGTTTTGGTCCAGCCTTATTTCATAAATCACAATACATTATCAAACTCTCAAAATACCACTTTTCTCCAACCTAAACTAACAATTTAGATCAGCCCAAAAATCTGAAAAACTAATTTTGCTCCTTCTGCCTCCTCCGCATTTGACGCCGCCGCCGCTCCGCTCCTACTGCCACCAAGCTCATTCGCCGCTGCTGCCACCGCTATGCAGCCTTCTTCTGTGGCAGTTGCTCTATGTCACAGTGCCTTTGCCTTTGCAGCTCCATGTCGCGGTCCCTCCGATATCCTCTCTGCATTGCCGCCGCGCCGCCACGGCTGACTTCTCACCTCTCTCTATACAACCCTAAAGCCCAAATCTCTCTCTCTCTCTCTTTTAAATAATAAAATTGGGCCTAAAAATACAAAGAAAACTTGGGCCAAATTTATGCTTTAAAAAAAATAAATTAATAGTGTAACTTGGAAACTGACCCGACCCAAATAGACCCATTGCGTGTCAGTTTGGGTCTGATTGACCAGCCCGTCAGGCCAGTCTCCGTTTGTAAAATTGCAAACCGACTTAAGACAGGTCGGGCTCGGATCCGGGCTAAACCCGACCTGCCCGACTTGACGCCCAGGCCTAGTCACAGCATAAGGCAGCGCAGCGGCTAACGGACGGCGGAGTTGCGGAACGGTGACGGCGATGGTGATTGATTCGCGACTGGCCGACCGGTGAATGTGATGGCAATTGGTAAATTGAGGCAAACTAATTGAGTAGAGTTAGGGTTTTTCAATTGGAAATTGGGGATTTGGAAAATTTGGGGATTTAGCAATTTAAGGTTTGGCAATTGGGGGAAATGGAAATCGAAGTTCGTACACCTCGTTTGTAAAATCTGAATATTGGTTTTTTTTTTAATATGAATTTTCAAAAAAAATAAATTTTTCCTGTCAATATGGGGCCCTTGAATTTTTTTAAATTTCGACCCTAAGTTTGTAATTTGGGCCCTAATAAGTCATAAAAAAAATAAGGGACTAAATGTATTTGGGCAAACTATAACAAATATAATTGCCTTTTCCCTTTCAAATTCAATACTCAAATTTCAAACCAATAATTCAATACTCAAATTTCAATACTTATCCAAAATTCCTCACTCCTTAAACCAAACCAATGAACCTATAAACCTCTTCAATCCCTCCCTAAACCAAACCAAATAATCAATTAACCAATTAACGTCCTCAATCCCTAAATCAAAGCAATTATTAACCAATAGCCAAAAACCCAGTAAATAAAAGTATAAAACACAAACACTTGCCAAATTTCGCCAACAGCCGGCAGCACAGAACGGTTGGGGACATTTCGTCCGTGATCCAACAGCCGGCATCGCAGAATGACAGAAGGCAGTGCAGAAGGCAAGCAGACAGTAGCTAAGACTAGGGAACCAGAGAGGCAGAGACTAAAGCAGCAGAAAAGAGGGCAACAGGCTAGCAGCGGACGGCTGAGTCGCAGCATAAGGCAAAGCAGCCACCAGCGGACGGCGGAGTCGGGGACCCGCGATGGCGATGGCGATTGATTCGCGACTAACCGACCTGTGAATGTGATGGCGATTGACGAATTTAGGCAAACTAATTTAGAAGAGTTAGCGTTCTTCAATTGGAAATTGGGAATTTAGGAATTGGGGAAATGGAAATCGAATTTCGTACACCTCCTTTATAAAATCTGAATATTGTTTTTTTTTTTAATGTGAAGTTTTAAAAAAAAAATTTTGGTCTATATGGGCCCTTGACTTTTTTAAATTTGGGCCTTAAGCTTGTCATTCGGGCCCAGATAAATTATTTAAAAAAATAAGGGACCAAATGTATTTAGGCCAACTATAACAAATATAATTGGGCCCCCCTCTTATTCTTGGGTCTGAGTCGGCTGCCTCATTGATCTCAGCCCAGGACCGAGACTGGGTGCATAGATGCACTCCATAATAATTTGAAGATGTGTGACGTCGTGCATCCACATATACATATAGATCGGACGGGTGGTATAACTGGATTGAAGCTAAAATATGAGATTAATTCGAGTGTTTTTAGAAAAACATAATATATAAAGATGAGTTTTTCAACTATGTAAAATGAGAAAACAATCAATTTACAGGAAAAACGAATGGAGTAACTTGTGCAATTTTGTGAGATGATTGAATAACACAGTATTGTTAAAAAGCCTACAAAACATGACATCTCATTTGACTTGTATGGAATGCGCCTCACATGTATTTGAAATACACGTAGCTTGCATTGATGCAGGCCACATAAGGTGGCAAGTTTTGTTACAATTCCTAGAGGTTATTCAACATTTTCATTTTTAATTGAATAACATTAGCCGGTGTTAAAGAAGAAAAGAAAGTTGGACATTCCAATTATGTTTAATGCCGCAATTTATTCTGGTTTTAAACTAATTTTTAATTGTAAGAATTTTATTTTGCCTATACGCATGTTTGTTATTATGTCTGCGTGCATACGTGGTACACATCCAAGCTAGAAGCACCCTTACATTTGTAACTTAGATGTGTGTCACTTATACATATAAGTATAATAACATGTATGCGTGTAGGTAAAATAAAATTTTTATTGTTAATTGACATTGGTGGCATTCAAAAATAAATTCAAAGCATTAACATTTTTTAGTTATAGTAATGAATTGATGAGATGTGTAAAAATGTTCATTAAATTATTAAAACATAGATTTTTTCTTTTTTCAAATAACTAATATTAGGTTGAGATAAGTTCATACCCAAAGTTCCCTAAGTTGTATAAACTTTTCCCCCTTTTACCAAATATATATGACTAATCTGTCAAGCGGTTTCCTATTGAATTAAACAAGAGCACCTTCTAATTAAAATTAAAATACAGTACCAATCGGCAATGGGTATCACTACAAGAAACAAGAGCTATAGCGGCGACATTTTTCGACGACATCAAATGCCATTGCTATAATGTTGGCTATAGCGGCGACATTAAGTCACCGTTCTGTCTTCACTCTATAGCGGTGACATCATAATGTCGTCATTGTAAGTTATGTCTACAGGGACAACTAGTCATGTCGCCACTGTATATTTCCATCTATAGCGACGACAAGTAAAAGTCATCGCTATATTTCTTGATCTAAAACAACGACCCATAAATGTCGTTGCTATAGTATTGGGGGAAGATTTCCCACCTTTGTTTTTGTATTTACCCGCGACAAGATGTTGTTATAAGTAATATATTTGTCACTATAGTTGTGATAATCTATATAATATATATTATAAATGCAAGATGTTAATTGAAAATTGAGTTAGCTCAATTGGTGAGGTGTTTTACATTGAAGGGAAGGGCGTGGATTCAAATCCTAGGGGTGTAAAAATGTCTTTAAGCCTAAAGTACACCAAAGGCATCGGTAATAAGTAAACAACCGACGCATATAGTATATCTTAAAAAAAATAAACACAAAAATCATTGCCGAATGACGTGGAACACAACGGCTGCTTCCAAGTCCGCCCTCAGCCGCAAGCATGCCTGCAGCGTCAAACGGACACAGGTCGAAATGGCGAAAGCAGTGAGTTCAAATCCTGGGGGTGTAAAAATGTCTTTAATTAAATGGGAAAAGCAGTGGGCCGGGCCTATGGTGGTGGGTCGGTAAAAATTTTTTTTTTTAATAAATGAATGACCAAAAAATTTGTAGCAGCGACATTTAAGTCGTCGGTATAGATGTCGTCACAATAGGTCGAAATGTCGTCACTATTGGTACGGGCATATACTAACAACCTCGTCGCGGTAAAAAACCGTCGCAATAGGTCTGTAGCAACGATATTTTGGCATACAGTAGGCGGCATTTGTTGTAGTGTATGAAAGTAAAAGTATAATGACACAATCAACACACTGAATAACATTGCGCCCCGATTGAGAAAATGGTCAAAATATGTGTCGAGCGGTTTGCAGTGCAATATGCCTTGTGTAACCTTAGGCTCAACTGTTTCAAATTTGAGGGACTAGTATTGGCGATTTCGTATGTGCAACCTGATCGTAGGAAAGCGAGACTAATTTTCTATTAGGAGAAATACTATTTGTACGTACATTATGTATAAAATTTCTACGCACATCCATGGATGTAGCCAGGATTTTTGGCCAGTGCGGTCGGAATTTTCTCATTTTGGTGGGGCGGTTGTCAGGGCGAAATTTTAAAAATAGAAAATAAAAAATATTGCAATTAAAAAAAGCAAATTTGAAGGCCGTCAATTACAACAATTCTTTGCGAGTTTTTATACTCTGAAACCGCTTTACAATCACTTCATTATCAAGTTTGAAACAAATATCTCTCTCTACATAACAAACAAGGCAGTCATTCATCCACTTGGATTTGTAGTAGAGGTGAAAGAGGAGCTTGATGTTGGTAAATGGTAGTGGATTGGATCTTAATTTTGGTCTCAAATTCCTTAATTTTTTGGTTCAATGTAACATATTTGTAGGCCTTTTTAAATTTGAACCCAAATTTTTTTTTTATTTTCAGTGCGGTCCAGCCCAATTTTAAAAGGGCCACTCCAAGGTCCAGTGCGCCAAGGGTGGCTACGTCCATGCGCACACCACATATATTTACTCAAATATCTCTAACTCTATATATCTTATTTCAAAGAACAATTTTAGGGGAGTGTGTAAATTCACAAATGTGCGTACAATATATATATATATATTGCACTTTGCATGTACAAATAACATTTCTCTTTCAATTAGTTATAATGGACTTATTGTAGCATATATCTTCACTTGCTAGTTTGTACGAGAGTCTATAGGATTGTCTACGTGGTAAGACTTCATTTGTTTATTGACAAGTGGAATTATATACCACTTAAATTTTCGTTTATTCATCTTTCTTCATTAATTAAAAACCCACATACTTTAAAACACATTCTTTATCTTAATAAAATTTGATGCCATTTTTCATTAATTCTAACTAAATTTAAACGTCAATTAAATTACATAAATAAGTTTGATTTAGATTTACATCTACGAGTGATACTTTAAAATATATATAGTTTTCAAAGAAAGTATATTATATATGAAAATGTATTTGTAATATTTTAGTTACACTGGGACGTAGAGATCTCAAGTTCGATTCCCCCTATATGGGTATTTGTCTACATTTTATATGCAGTTTGTAGTCTTCTGTATAAAGGTTTGTATTATTAATTTCTTATAGTCATCTGCATAGGGGTTTGATATTTGTATTATTGATTTCTGTGCACTGTATTTTAGAAGGATATATATCTATTTGCATTTGTACTGCCATAATACGAATTATAATTGTACTTCAAAAATTTTGGCTATCGTAGAAATATTTATTCTCTCTTTTTTTTAAATACAGTATATTGATAATATTTTTTTCCGTATTGTGAATCGTGCATGATATAAAACTTTCTTGTCTACAACTCTAACAAAATGTTCAATATATAATATTAATATCTTACACTAATTTTAAAATGTTTATCACTAGCATAAGATGATTTGTACGACGCAAAATATAAATAGTTATATGAGATTTTAGCTACAATCACAAATAAAAACAATAAGACAAACCACTCTTAGATTATTTGAAAAACAAAAACAAAACAAAAAAATGTATGGAAAAACCAATTATTGAATTATATTGTAATATCATTCAGATTACCATATATTTTTCTAAGCTAAAACAATAGTTTGACGTTTGTAGACTCTTGGATAGATAAAAGTTGAATTATGAAAATGGATGCTCGATGGGAAACAAGTAATACTTCAATTAACAAACTGAAATAATATGACAAAAAAAAAAAGAAAATATACAAATAGAGAAGTTCAGTAACTAATAAGACTTCTAATTAATCTTAACTGTGGTTTGAAAAATGAACAATACTAAAGTTGCGTTGGAAGTGATTGGTGATTCAAATTTATTTATGTAATTAAATTGATATTTATTTAAATTAATAAAAATGGGTTAGATTTTAAAGTCAAGACTTTTGTTATTTAAGTAGGTAGGTTTTTAGTTAACGAAGAGAGAGGGAAAGAGAGTAAAAAATGAAAATTTAAGTGGGGTTACAATTCCACTTGTCAATAAATGAAAGAAAGTCCTACTAAGTAGATATATAGGAGGACAATCATATTGAACACTCTGTGCACTACATTGGGCTGAATGCTTTCTTGGGTTAGAAGAAGGGGAAAAAAACCTCGTCACTTTCATTCCAACATTTGTCTGTACTGTACATGCTAATTATTAGTTGGGTTAGGGGGAAAAATCAATAAATTGTGCTCCGAATCTTTATCACATCAACTAGCAAAATAATGTACTAACTGTATGGTATATATGTAGTAATGAGGAGAGTAGTGGTAACTGGTAACAACTGCTTTTTTTTTTTTAAATGAAAAAAGATAAAGAGTGCTTCATTTTTTTTTTTTTTTTGTAGCTTGTTGGCCGGTATTATAATGTAATGTGCTAACTGCTGTTGATAAGAGATTTTTTTTTCTGAATATTTAAGAAAGAGAACTCTATTTAATAAATAAAGTATACTAGAAAACTATTTTTTTCCTTCAATATTTCAAGACCTACACAATTTTCACGTGTAAAAAGTTTCCTCGAAGATTCTATGTTTTTGTTATCTACAATGACAGAGAGTTATCAATAGGACGGTCCTATACGTCTACATGGTAAGACCATCCACTAAATCAATGGCAAGTAACATTGTATGCTATTTGGACTTTCTTTTACTTCTCTATCTTCATTAATTAAATACTACACCCATAAATAATACCATTTTGTCTTAATTTTTAATTTTTTGCATCAATTAACTTATCTAAATGTCAATCTAAAAATTATAAAATAATGAACAACGATTAATTAAATAAGTTGGGAAGAGAATAAACTTGATTAATTATAATATCAACCAAACTTCAACGTCAAATTAATTTGTTATTCATAACAAACAAAATTGATAAAAAAATTTAATGCTATTTCTTTTTAACTAGAAAACTGAAAAATCATTTTTTTGAAGATAAATATATTCAAATTATCACAAAATAACAAAAGTGGGGTTTTGATGCAAAGAAAGTGATTTTCTATTTTTTTTAACACGCGTCACGTCAGACATGAAATGCAGAAAAAAATTTTAAATTTGCAAATTATCACACTTGTCTGCAAATATTTTTATCTTGTTGCGTTTATATATTTATTATTTCATTAATTAGTAGATGATGTCTTGTGAATTTTGAGTCAAAAAGTCAAAACATCATTGAAAATTTCTATCAATTTTGTTTGTTATGAATAACAAATTAATTTGACATTAAAGTGTGGTTGATATTATAATAAATCAAGCTTATTCTCTTTCCAGCTTATTTAATTAATTGTTGTTCATTGTTTTTATTATTATTAGATTGACATTTAGATAAGTTAAATGATACAGAAAATTAAAAATTATGAAAAAGTGGTGTTATTAATAGGTGTAGTATTTAATTCATGAAAAGAGACAAGTAATAGAAATTCTAAGATACACAATTCTACTTGTCATTGATTTAATAGATGGTCCTACCATGTAACGAATATGATTGTCCTACCGAAAACTCTCTTACAATGACAAGGCTACTAAGGATGTGCCCTTGGTCTAATTAATTTTAACTACTCATGTCTGGAAAACTGTCACATTCTGTTTGTCTTTTTCCTTGAATTTAATACCAGAATTCTTTGACAAAGTTGCCACGCATCTACCTGGTATTCTTCCACAAATTAACAAAACATTTTTAGAAACTGACCCGGTGGGCATAGAAAATTTTCCAGGTACATTGCCTTTTGGAACACGCATTTATTTTCGCTAATCGTCAAATAACCTATGTTTGGTACACGTGATCATGAAGCAATGTTGATGTTGTGTATTAGTTTAAAGTTAATCGAGTCGATTCAACTTATTTCCACAAGAAATACCTTATGAATTTATAATATAATTAACTCATTATAGACATATATATATATATATAACACATGCATTTTGCGTACGTAACAATACCGGTTTATTTAGTCCCCGTTAACAATAATCCATTTCTGTAACAAAAATAAGTGTTGGACATTCATACATTAATACATGTGGATTCCATATGTAATACATGCATCTGATTTTTTTTTTACTAGAATTAATAATTTTAACATGTGGATCCGTTGGTTGTGTATGAGGCTCTTCGTTCTTCTCATGTCGATCTATTCCCTTTTGGTCTTATTCTTGATGTCCGTAAGGCTTTGGTGTTAGAACTCGATGGTATAGAGTTCTAATTTGTTAGAAGGTCTGCGAACCAGGCGGCTCATACGCTTGCTCGAGAGGCTAGTTCCTTGTCAGGCCCTAGTGTGTCATTTTAGTTGCCTCTTCTTATGTTAGGTAATGTACTCTCTTTCGATTCTATTATTGAATAAAATCTCTCAGTTCAAAAATATAGTGTTGGTTCGATAAAATACGTGGGCATAAACATGCTTTATTAATCATCCAGGGAAGGTTGATAAGAACCTACACTCGGATTAGCTTAGATGGAAACAAAATAGGTGGTAGAAATTTGTCTAATTAATTTATATATATATATATATATATATAGACACACACACACAGGTTCAAAAAATATATAAATAATCTCATTGATTTGATCAATTTTTACTTTGGGACAAAAGTAATGACAAAACTAAATCAGTTAAATCAGCTTTGTCTAATTGAATAAACATGTTTAGAAAATCCATCTATGAATTAGGGAACAAGAAGAATTTGGCAGTACTTTAGGTGTAACTAAACAAGATAAGAACTTTCAAAACTGGACATTAATTCATTTCCCAAAAAAAAAAAAATGTACATTAATTATTTAGAAATAAAACAGACGGAATGGACATCAGACATGTTCACTTTCTGAAAAATGCCGAAAACGAGTTCCTCCTAAAATTAAAGCTGGATTTTTGGCAAGATCTTTATTTTAACAGCAGTAATTAAAGAACCAACGACTAATACGTACGTGCACTAATTCGTTAATAGTAGGTGTAATAATTAGTGTGTATATATATATATATTTGATATGTGCACCAATCAAGAAAATGTTATTAGCATACTGTAATTAACGAAAATTTTTAAAAACCTCCTAGATGTTTTGTTACAAAACCTCCTACTTCATATGACGTGTGTGGATGTACGCCATGTGTATTTCACAAACGCCACTGTATTTTAAATACACGTGGCGTGCATCCGCACACGCCCTATGGGGTGGGAGGTTTTGTTACAAAACCTCCGAGAGGTTTTTGAAAGGGATGTAATTAATCGTTTCCAATGTGGGTATATATAAGAAGCAAGTTTCTTTAGTGTTTAACAGTTAGCCTTAATTAGTTTGCTAATTTATCTGAAAATTGAAATGAAATGAGCATATAAACAGGACTCCAAAAGTATATTATTTAACAAATTAAAACGATTTGATCAAATTTTGTTCTGAAATTAATTAAAAAAAAAGAATTAATTACACCAAAGAACGTCGTAAATGTGTAGTTTTCATCAAGAGCATGCAATTCCAGTTGTTTAACTAACATATAGACACATAGATATGACATGTATGGTCTAAAAGATTAATGAGAAACATGATATCTTATCCTTTTTTCCCTTTTTATAAATTGTTAGGGAAAATATAGTTCTGATCTAGCACCAGATATATGGCACTATATGGTACAGTGTCATTGATGATTTGTCATATGGCGAGTATCAAAGCACACAATATGAGAAACCACACAACCATGTAGCATGCATGCCCTGATGCAGTTGACAAGCCGTGTGACACCCTATGGTGCTATACATATATATTTATTTTAAGGAAAAATGTAGCCCATATCACCAAAGTATTATTGGTTCATCACCACAGCATCCATACTTTCTCAAGAATTATCACCAAGACAAGGAAATTAAAATTAACAAAGGTTTAGGCATGATTAATTAACCAAATAAACTTGGAACTCACAATGAAATAACATTAATAAATCTCCCTCACTCCTATACCAAATATACCCAAATCCTTCTCGTGGGCTTCCCAAAAAATGAAAAAGGAAAAAAGGGAAAATGTGATTCCTCTAAGAGATATTAATCTTCCATGTAAATTAACCCCCAGTCCCAAAACCTAATCCACATATAATAGTACTCAGATACATCAAGAAATTAAAGCACTGTCATGCATAAATATATACATACTTATAGTTATAAATATCGAACTGCTACTCGAACAGGAAACTACATCCAAGCTAACCTTCGAATAACAATTAATGTTGTTGATGATGATGACGATGGTGGTGGAAATGAAGATCTGGATCCGAGGTTCCTCTCAGCGCAAACTGGACTATATATGTATTCTCAACCTTGATGCTTAAAATTTAGCAGGCTGAACTTTCTTGCAGCCGACATGATCGCTCGATCCAAACCAGCTTATCAGTTTCTCCAAACTGAAATTTGAAAATTTTTTTTTCCTCTTTTTTTATGGGTAGTTCTGTTTATAGAGCAAAGACTTTTAAAAAAAAAAAATTGTATCCGCCTAAAAAGACCCAAAAGTTACTGAAAAGAGGGAGATCAAGCAAAGAAAAATGAAGTTTAAGACGAAGATGTAGGAATATAGTTGACTATTTCCAGAACCCGTGTTTCTCTCTACATGAGGGAGGAAACGGAAGAACCCATGTTTGAAGGATCAAGCCAAGCACCCATACCAGTTGTATTCCAAAGAAGAGAAGGATCAGAGGAATTTATCTGTTCAATCTGATTCTGATTTGAAATATTCCAGTTTTCTAACCTGTTTTGACTTCCTTCCATTTTCACTTCTTTCCCCATTAAACTGTTTCGCCCATTTCCAGCTGTTATTTGGAGATCCTCGTATGATATCAAGCCTTGAAGATTGTCTTGGATGTGATCCTTGAGACTAGTACTTGAGTTCAAGAACTTTGGTTGCTGAAACGAAGTGGCAAAAGTTGAAGATCCAAAGATGGGGTTGCTGGAGAGAATTGAACTTGATGGTGAATTAATAATAACATGATCTTGGATTTGCTTGGTGGAATTGAACCCATTCTTGTAGTCACTGCTGTTGAGATTACTAACCAGAAGCCCAGATGAAAACCCTAATCCAAGAGCATTAATCTGGGGCTGGAGATTAAACCCAGAACTGAAACTGCTGGGATATGGAAGATTGAGCTCAATAGGGTTAGAGGGCACACTATAAAACAAAGGGCTCAAATGATTATTTGAGTTTGAAGGAAGATCTATCTGGTTCTGAACTTTGACACTGGGGTTCGTTGTAGCGGCGGCCGGAGCAGAAGAGGAAGTTATATCACCGGCGGCGGAAGAGGCTGACGTCCGTTTGACTCTTTTGTTCTTCCGGCAGCCACCACCCACGGGAACGTTTCTTAGGGTTCCGCCGCGGGTCCAGTAACGCTTACAAGCTTTACAGAAGTGTCTTGGCTGAGACAAACTGTAGTTATTGTAGTAACAAAACTTGGTATTTGTGGAATCACAACGAGGGCAATTGAGGGGCTGCTGCTGATGGTGAAGATTATCTTGGCTTGGTTTCTCCATAACCCGACCTGTCGAAGCCATTAATGCTTCCTGAACATCTATCTGATTCTGAGCCTATGAGGAAAAAACGAAGTGAAAAAGGAAAGAAAGAGAATTGAATGTGGAGTTCCTAGGTTAAAAACAACAGCACAACAGGGATATTCTTTGACAAGTGCTAAGAAACAAAAAACTGTGTCATATTTTGTCTAAATAATATAGACAGAGAGAGAGAGAGAGAGGAGAGAGAAGTGAACCTGTGGCCATTCGTTAGTAGTTGAAGAGATTGCTATCATCTTCTCACAGTTTCCTAGCATTTCTTCACTCAAAGGAATCGTTTGAAACAAGAGTAAGCAGCCAAAGAACAGGCTTGTTGACGGGGTTTTGAAATATTTTAGAGAGAGAGAGAGAGAATGATTAGATTATAGGGAATTAATTAAGTCAATATGTTTAATTCTGATTTCACGTGGAAGATCTGTCCTAAGATGAATTTCGATTGATTGTCTCTTTATCTTTTGAAATCTATTTTTATTTTATTCTCCCCGATCAAACATTCCATCTGCAACTTTAACTAAGATAAAGATATACGTTTCTTTTCTATATGCTCAATGCTCTCATATAAATGTACAACTCAAATAATTTGGTATAAAGAAATTTAGCATCGTCACATAAACATGTTAATTAAGATCAACATTCAAACAATTTATCCAGTGGGTTTTGTAATTGATTGTAAACTGATAGGTTATACATTTTTCTTTTAGAACATTCTACTTTAATTTGACCAATCAAAACTCTTAATTTTTAATGAGTATGAACAGGAAAAATAATGTCACGTGATAATTTATAATAAGTTCAGTCCTTTTCATTATTAAAAAATATTGGCGGGACATTATTGGTCAAGGACACGGGGAAAAATTTTTCAATACTCTAAGAGTATGATAAAAAACTTGGTACTTCTAACAAATTAATGAAAACAATATAAATCCAAGGTCCCAATTAAATAATAACATTCCCTATATCCATTTAATAGTTTCTCATTTGTTTAAAATACCGAACTTAGTAATCTTAACAAATTTTCACACTAAGAGATAAATGACTTTTGGAAACTTTAAACGCATTTAACAAATTTAAGATGACTTGTGAGATGGATGGAGATAGACATGGATGGACAGAGGGAATCCCTAGGGCTCAGTATTCGAGGCTAACGCGCTTTAACAGAAAATCCCACTTCCAAATTCTTTATTTCTCACTCCCTAATTTATAATAATTAATTGCAACTCCCCACTCCCCCCCCCCGGCCTTTCTCTCTCTCTCTCTCTTTACGTATATCATAGGGAGTAATATAATGCATAATTTGATTAATCATATATATATATATATACACACACTCAATGGCCCAAAAAATAATTGTAGGGGTGCAACCCTACGTACAGGTAGGGTATATATACACATTTCTTGAATATTTTTGGATCACTAATCTAGTCAGTCTAGGAATGTGGCATGTCTCCCATTGGTGCAATATAGATAGTAACTTTATCCTTAAATCATGAATGAATTGGAGCACATATATAATTGAAAATAAAGTAGAGCTAGGGAGCACACATAAATGAACTGAAAATAGAGCTGAAAATCAACCTTTACTGTAATGAATTCAAAATAAAAACAAAGAGAAAATATTTCGTTATTTGCAACATTATAACTAAAGATTATTATGTTTCCTATAACAATTGAACTAATCCAGGGGCGGATCCATTGGAGGTCTCCCCTGGTCCATGAACCTCTAAGGGGAAAAAGAAAAAAAAAAGTCCATTGGAGGTCTCCCCTGGTCCATGAACCTCTAAGGGGAAAAATTTATATGTTTGGGCTAGAGGAAAAAGTAGTTGGGCTAGGAGTAAACCAGCGTCCTGGCTCCGCCCCTGAACTAATCACAAACATTGGGAGGATATATAGCAAATTTGTTATGGTCTATATATACAAAATATACTTTTTTTTACTTGCTAGCTAGCTACATGCATGCACATGTCGATCAATATCCAAATAGACGTTTAATGTGCACACATATATATCTAGCAGTTGCATTCATCTTATAATTTGTCTACTTATTGTTGTATTCATTTTTTGACTTGTGCATTTATTGTTTCAATTTCTATTAAAATAAAAAGAGGAACAAGATCATGATAGGATGGCTAAGTTAAGTGAAAAATATTGGACAGAATTTTATCATTTAATTAATAGACATGACAACATTCATGAACGTGGTCCGGAAATTTGTTCTAATTGCAAAAAGTAGCATATAGTTATAAAAAAATACATGATAAAAGATTAATGAATAGAGTAGAGAGGCAACAAGTACTCTTTTTCTCTGACGTGATATATGGCAAGTAGTTTTCCAGTGCGACTACTTTAGTTTCACATCTTTACATGAAACCTATTACAAGATATATATATATATATATAGATACAGAGAGAGAGAGAAATTCCGAATCCGCGTGATGCAGTGTGAAGTAGGGAATTTTTGCAGAAAACTGTCGAGTGGAGTAACATTAAAAAAATGCAGAGGGAAAATTCCAAAGAGAAAGAGACAAGAAAGGGAGGGAAGGGGAGCAGGTGGGCAACACCAACACTAAGTCACTAATATATGGTTAATTAGACACACCACGCTTTATTCTCGAGGGTCGACCTTCCTTTGTTTTTCTGGCTACATCAATCATTTCTATTACAATATATTATTATTAATCTTCACTGTTAATAATGCTGTCACTGCCTAGCTAGCTCCACTATTCTATCTATCTATACAAAGCTTAGGAGGGTTGGAACCAGAACACCATATTATAAACTCCGAGAGCCATGTGGTGGACTGGCGGTTAAAAAAGAAAGAAGAATAATAAAGCATTAATTTGTTGGGGAGGACAGACAAACGGATTTTGTAGTCTTCCAAGTGATCTTCTACCGTTCTTCTTACTTTCTCTTACAACTTGGCGATTTACATAATTAATTAATTAATTAATTAATTAATGTACAATGTCCAAGAAATGACTATCTCTTTTTCTTTGGGTCATGTAAACCTTCGTGCTTTTGAAACTAAAAGGGTGTTAATTTGATTCGTTTGCAAACATTGAAAAAAAAAACTTGTTTGATTCAATTTTTTTTTTTTTTTGGTTAAATGATACAGGTGGGAGAAAGTCTTTGATTCAATGTCAAATAAGAAACAAAATTCTGTTATTAATTAATACCTTACTATCAACACGAAAAGCTCAAAATTTTCAGCCTACACCTTGTTTTTCTTCTTAATCACGTCTCAATAAATTTTGTAGATTTTTTCCCCTTCTTATGAAATTGAAATAATTTTCTCGTATTTGGTGATACAATTATGTTTTCACAATTCAAATCTTTCAATTTGGCAACGTTCTTTATTTTTTTTATCTTTTTAATTTAATAATCAGGTAAGTTTTCATGTATTAATTTTCACTAGAAAAATACCTTTTTGTTCGTGGAAGCTGAACGTAAGATTTGAGAAAAAAAAAGATAATGACAAAAAAAAATTTAGACAATGGATCAATAGACAACTATATATACTTACATATATTGGTGTTAGAAAATTTTTGTATATATCGTGGGGAGAAAATCTTATTACGAGTTTGTGATAATTAATTAAGTTGATAATGACTCCAAATCATATTGGATGAGCTTAGGAAGACTTGGCATTACTTGAAAGTTGAACTCTTTTGTATCATATATGCTCTATTATTTTTATATATGTTGGAATTGTTAAATGGGAACATTTTATGTTTCTTTAATTAATTTATTTTATTTATTTAAGGTACATGCATTATAAATGTTTTGAACTAAATTCTTTTTGACAATCTTTGGATTTTTATTGTAAGTTTGCAATTATAATTGCACGATATATATATATATATATGGTTAGAATGATAATCATCATTCATCATAGTGTCTTTTAGACCGCGATTGCCGGACATACTAGGTTCAATTCAAGATTTCAAATCATGACTAGGCTTCTAATTATTATAAATAAGACCGTCATTTAGTGGATTAGTAGTTTTAATGTTGGACACTGAATTTTAATTCCTTGATTTTATCAAATTATATATGTTAACCTAGCTTGTTGTAAAAGATTAAAAATGATCTAGCGCCAAACAAGTGGGTACCATATGGTCAGGTAGCGTGTATGAGGGCACGCCTCATCAGAAAAGAGTTGAGCTTAATTTGATATTGTTTCATTGGAATAAGAACTAGTTTTTGCTCTGTTGAGAAATGAATTAGTAAAAATGAATCCCATTAGATCGGGACTCATTAGTAAAAATGGTGTCATACCAAAGAATTATTTCATGTATAGTCTGATAAATGTTTGCATCACAATTATTATATGTGTTGAAATCAATGTTAAACTGCTCGATAAATACAAGTGTTTTGCCCTCTGCACGCTTTGTCACGCATTAACTGTACATATTTTGTCATGTACTCGTGGTTCCTTATTGCAATGCCTTGATTTGCCTAGGCCCAAGGCAATATGGTTTTGATAAATGTTTCATGTCTAAGCTTTTTGAAACTTTACTCTTATTATTATCATATCATATATCATTATAATATATTGTATGATTTGTTTTTGTTTTTCTTTTGAACTATCGCATAATTTAGTTTTTGCTTTTATGCAGTAATATATATAGATGAAATATTATTATTTAAATTATTTATTTATCATACACATTCCCGCTTTAGAGCCATCCATAATAGCTAACTGTTGATATGGCCTCGAGATTTGTGGGTCTAACTACTAATTTGTACCACGTTGGAAGTTTTTTTTTTTTTAATTGATCTATGTAAAAAATTTAATTTTGTTACGTGTGCATAAAATTGTATCAATTTGGTTTCAACATTTTTTTAATAATAAATATAATAAAAACTTAAATGGAGTCTATATACATCTCTATTCTCTCATGCACGAGTAGTTCTTTTGTAAGTACAATCATATGAGTAGGGATGGTAACTCAAACACGGGTCAAATAACTTAGCAAGGGGGTGTCTTTACCCTTATGACAATCCCACTTGATCATCTATGCAAGCTTGAGTAGATATATTAAAAATGTGGTAGCAGTGGAAACCACAACTATGTGTCGTACTCTGATATACATTTCATGAGCATATATTGTTAGATCATTTTTCAACATTATAACTCAATTAACGAACGGGATCATATGTTCTATTTGACAATCTTATTTAATCAAAAATTGATTTGGGTGGGTGGATGGGTGGGTGGGTGCGATGGTCAAATCAAGGAAGGAAGCGGGGTCGGGACCCAAAGCCGCACTAAGTGAAATAGGAATAGGAGTCACCATCTGGGAGCACTAGCGAAAATTGTGATTCCCAACTTGTGAAGAGCATGAAAGAAACTCGACGTGCACGTTAGCAAACAAGTTTTTTGTGATGGAGAAATTGGGACCAAATTTCCATCAATACGACAAACAATATGCAGACAAAGATTGCTCTCCAACTTACTTTGTCCCAAAATCTATTTCTATCGATTTTCGTCACCTCAGTTTCGACTCAGTACTAGCTAGCTACAATCTCCTTTCTTATTATTATAAATAAATAATAATTATAATCACTGTTTTTATCATTCAAGTGTTGTAAAATTTCTTTTTAACTTTTTAAAAAATAGCCTTACAAGATGGTGATTCTTTTGTACCCCAGTTTTTAATCCTATCCTTCATATGAAAGTCTACATGCTTACAGCACATATACACGTGGTCACTTTTTGAGATATTGAGAATCAAATTATAATAATTTTAAAATGTTATGATTGCGCTGGCCAATTATATATCACATAGACTTTATTATACCCAAAGCTTAATTAACGGAATTATTTTTTCATGTTTAATTTAATTCAATTAATTAATAATGATGCAACTCACAGGAGAAAAGCAAATATATATGGGCAATTCAAGATGTTTTATTATATTGAAATTAAATAAATATTAATTGAGCTCAATATTGATTGAAAATATATAATCTTTCAAGATTATGTGAGTTAATTCTAAATTTTTCTAACTAAAGTATGTTGTGTAATAAGATTATAAGGGTCCAACTTCATTACGTACTAATGGGGATCGGACCATAAATGATTCGAGATGGCAATAAATGGATTGATGCCGAACCTAGGTATTAGGTTAAATTTGGTTGATTAATGGTCTCAATTCATGGACCACAGATCCATACTTAACACCATTTAATTTATTTATAATTATTACAATTCAAGTCCACGGTAGTCAACTACTAATTATAATCTTTTATGACATGATGATATGTTACATGGGACCACGCTGCGATGCCACACCCCTCCCTACTGTAACTATATATGTGGTCCTTCTAGATCATGTCCATTCAACATTTCTTTCATTCTGGTATATTTTCTCACTTTTTTGCTTGGATAAAATTTGCACTTTTTATATCACTAGAAATGATCTAGCTCCATTATGGTACCCGACAGATGGTGTGACATAATATCAACCAATTATTGATGTGATGTGTGATGGTAATGATGTGTTTACCAGAGGCGGAGTTAGGATTGTAAATCAATAGGTGCGAATCTAAGCACAAAATTCTGCGGTTAAAAAATAAACAATAATGAAATTATTAATAACATTTATATTTTTTTGAGAATGAACATTTTTTTTTACAATTGTTCTCTATTATTTTATACTTTCATAACATTCTATATAATGACTTTATTATCAATTTTCTTGAATACATGTTTTTCAACAACATATACAACTAAGCTATCAATCAAGTAAACTTCCATTTAAAATAGCCTTGAGCAAAAATTAGGAGATAAAAAAGGGTAAATAATGAGCAAGGAAAGAAATATTAGGAAACAAAGTTCCCTGCCTTGGTGGAGCAGAAGTGGCGGTTACCAAATTTTGCTTTCTAGACATGATGGGCTATTGAAAATTCAACTGATTCTTGCTATATATCAATTAGGTTTTATTGAAAATCTTCAAGCACTTCTCGGAAGTGCTGTTACAGTATCTTCTACCCCATGTGGCATGTATTGATGCACACCATGTGTATTTCAAATCTATGTGGCGTGCATAATACATGTCACATGGAGTAGGAGGTACTGTAACAGTATCTTTGAGAAGTGCTTGAACATTACTATAGGTTTTATATTTAATGTTATTTTCTACAATTGAGGGTTACTAAATGAGTTAGTGTCGTTGAGCTTATTTTCAAAACATTTAACATATATGTTGGTTGGATTGATAAATGTTACATTATCATTTTGAAAACAAAAATAAAAAATAAGAAAATAAGTTGTACCCACTGGACTCTATGTAAATCTATCCTTGATTTTTACATCAGTGATTGATATTATTTTACGTCACTAACTCATTACGACATAGATCTAATCACATTCTCTTATATCGCATAGATTTCGAATCAATTGCTATCACAAAGGCTAGAAACAAGTTTGTAAAAGTCTTGTTCATTTTTTTTAATACAATTAGAAAAATTCCTAATTTAATTGTTACAAAATTATCTTTTTCCATATATATTTTATGCTACAACAAAACTAGTGCTGTCGTGTGCTCTGCACATGTTTTTGGCTTGGCAATTGTAGTGACAATGCACAGTGAAATGAGCAACTCATTAATCGAAATGAAAAACAATACAATAGCTACATCTATAAAAGGAAAAGAATGAAATAATATTAATTCAATATAATTGAAGTACCAGTCCACTCGTGGTAATAAATATTTCGAAATAGCAAAGAAAGTATAGAATACTACAATTTAAAATTTTCGTTTATAACTCTTTTTTTAGTATCTCCAATGCAAAAAAGTGTATGCCCAAAGAAAAATATTGACACATTTTGAATTTTCTCTTATTCTTTTAATTTTTTCTTACCTTTTCTCTCATTTTCGATTTTCTATGCACAATGTTCTTGACAACACACTTTTTTGTATTTGAGATGCTTATAGTTTTCTAAAACTAATTCTTGAATCATAGTATATTATTCATGGAAACTCGTTTGAGAAGCCCAAAAATATGAATATGTGGTTTTATAAAAACGAATATCATCTCACAATCAAGATACTGTTAATTGTTTCACATTCACATGCAAAACTATCATTTTTCTGCATAAGTATAACAATTTCATATGAACGCAATGGAAGTTCCCAATTTTTGAGCATCGAGTTCTTCTCTATTTGTGTTTCATGTATATTTATTGTTAATTTTAACATAACTTAATTGAGTTTATTATTATTTAATTTAATTTAATTAATTAATAGAACCTAATTGAACTCACATACATGTAAGTAGGAGAAAAAGATTATTGATCAAAAAATGGAGTTGTAAAATGTAATAGCAATTAATTTAATTTACTTTGAAAAATTAATATTTATTATCTTTTAATTAGAAAAGAAAATAGACTTGAATTGAAATTAATCACACAAGATCAAATTGAATCAATTATCATAAAATTATATATCATATAGTTTAACTCTTTGAAAATGATTGGGAACCAACCATTAGTTAACCAACTCCATGACATGGTCTAATAAAAAATTAACATATGTCCTTTATTATCTCATGTTCCCGCCATATTCCATCATATTATGAAATTGAAACCAGCCATTGGTTTTAGATCAGAACTCTTGTAGATATTATTGTTGGACTCAAATGAACTAGTTAAAAAGTATATTGGGACATTAAAAAATTAAAAATATATATATAAAATAAAAATTTTACTTTTAAGTTTTTGAGATATTCTGACAAATGATATATGTTTATAATTTGCTCTTATTAATTCTATTAAAGTTCATGTTGAGATCATCTTTAATTTGACACTCATATTACATATTTTTAACTTCAAAATATATAATATTTATCAAAAGAATAAAAATAAGTCGAAACTCTTTAGCATAAAGCAAGCAAACAAGTCCAAAATAAAAATCTTTAAATTTAGAGAACTAAGCGAATTTTCTAAGAAGAGAGAACGAAGATGTCATTTGCTTTCCTTTCACAGAGAGAGAGAGAGAGAGAGAGAGAGAGAGAGAGAGAGAGAGAGATATGCTATTTGCTTTAAGTTGACAATATACAAAACATTTGGGCCAACAAATCAGGAAAAGCCCATCAAATCTCCCCTTCAGGATTTATTGGATATATGCAGTATGTGCCTTCTCTGTTTAGGCCCATTGAACCCAATTGAATACAGGATTCGCACTATTTGTAGGGAAGTTTTTATGAAATCTTTTACAAAACAACATAAATTGAATATCTTACCTCTAGATTATTTTTCTCCAATCACATAATATACAAGGGTAATATGGTAAAATCAACTTATTTTGTAAAAGATTACCTACAAAATAGCATTTTCCTTCCTACGAGCTCAACATCTCTCTCTCTTCCCAGTATTTTTTTTCTTTTTTATTTTTTTGAAAATGCCATCACTATTCTTACTCAATGTTTAGCAGTACAATATCACCCAACTTCACCGTGTTCAGATCTCCGGTTATAGCTTATTGAATGCATATTTTGTTATGTTTGTCCAACGCAAGAGGCTACTACTGCCTTTGCTCAATGATCACGCAACATATATTTCAAGCAGCTTTACTTAGTAACACGTAATGATACTTAAGTAATAATATACTCCCTCCGCCCAGCATAGTCAGTGTTCCACTCCTTTTTTATTAGTCACAAATAATAGTCCACTTCTTTTAGTTAATTTCTTAATGGTCTACTAGTATACGTAATCAGTAAAGAGAAATATTACTCTCTTTGCCTCGCAAAGATAGTCCCTCCACAAAACCCAATTAATATTGTTGGAGAAAGTGCGATTTAAAAATATATATTTCTTGCCAATAAGGCCTTAGTCCATTTGATTAGAGGGTTAAGGTTGAGACCTTGAGAAGTAGAGGTCTCAGGTTCGATTCCCCAATGTGGGATTTGTCTACATTTTATATGTAGTTTGCAGTCTCTTATATAGTAGTTTGATTTCTTATAGTTCCTTGTATAAGAGTTTGTATTGTTGATTTTTGTGCGCCGTGTTTCAGAAGGATATATATCTATATGTACTTGTACTGCCATGATATGAATTGTAATTATACTTCAAAAAAATATATATATTTCTTAATTAAAAGCCCTTTGGTTTATTTAATATATTCCACTTTAATTGTCTTTTTTTGTTGTTAATTATAATGTACAATAAATGTGGGTATATTAGAGCATCTATAATACTAATGTAATGTCAATTGAAAGTCATGCCACGTAGGAATGTGAACACAATCATGTTAAATGGATCTCTAATGCAAGAATATAGAAGGACAGCTTAGGTGGATTACGTTACCAGCACTTCAAATTTTTCAGTCTATATTACACATATGGCATTAAATATTTTGCAACTTCTCTCTCATCTCTCATCTTCCTCAATTAATATTCTGCAATTACTCTCCTCTTTGACTCCACAAAACGACAATAGAAGAAATTCTCCTTGACATTGTGCATTGGAGAGAGTTTTAGAGGTCACTGAAACGTTAATTTTATGTGGATTGACATTTTATACATTGGTTGTCATGTATCAAAATTTTTCAATGATTATAACTATACATTGTGAGATTCTAATTTTTTTTTTTTTAAAAAAAAAAAGAGTAGACTATCATTTAGATTGGATGTAAAAAAAAAAATAGAGAATTATATTTGTTATACGGGAAAACATATTAAGAAATTTATTCTGTACCTTATTCAACAAGAAGTTTCTTGATTTATGTGAAAAAACATTTTTACGCCACGGGCGGGGGAAACTTTTTTTTATCTTTAATTTAATATACTGTGTACAGCACTAGAGCTCATGATTTCCTCTCATTTATATAATACAATATCTTGAATCATTATTCCCATGAAGATCCAATAGTAATTTTGCTGGTAGTAGTCCATTGGCTACACTTAAACAGGACCAATTATGAGAAAAGAAAACCATATATCACTGCTGAATAACAACACGTTTCACCCAATAATCAACATGTTGTTTTCAGTGTGGGTCCACACACCTCTTAACTTACACTTTCCAGCTATGCATCTATTATTTCTAATAATCTATATGCATGTACCTCACCACTGTTTCATAATATTCTCAATGATACAACATCATTACCCTCCCGCTCATAATAATAATACCCTAAATGTCTATATTTTAAGTGTGTGTTCTCGTGTTTAAAGTTAACATTGAGATTCTCGATGCTGGATACCTATAAACCAAGAGTGCATAATAAGCGATGAATGCTTCACTAGAGGTTGATGGCACAGCCATAGACCCAAGATTGGAAAGTAGGGAAAGTTTTGAGCCAGAAGACAAGAAAGCAGAAATGGTGGTTGTGGGCCGGTCGAGTTTTAGCCCATCTTAACTATGGAATGCTTCAATATTTGGCCCAGATACCAAAGAAACATAATGGTACTTGACTGCTACAGGTGGTCCTCACATATTCCTCCTCCTACACTTTTTTTTTTTTTTTTTCTCTCCTTCCTTACAAGTTCCAATTCCATCCGCTACTATTTGTCCAGACACATTTGTACTGTAAGAGAGAAATGGAAGCAAGCAGAGCACAGGGGAAGGGGATCCTAATAGACAACGACGAAGAGGAGGAAGACGAAGATGTGGGAGGGGAGAACACCAAGAAAAGGAGAGAGAGAAAGACTTCGGGGCCAGCGGAGGGATCAACAACGAGTTATTGTCAAATACAAGACTGCACCACTGATATGACTCATGCTAAACCTTACCATCGACGGCATAAAGTTTGTGAGTTTCATGCTAAGGCGCCCGTCGTTCTTGTTTCCGGGATCGAACAACGATTCTGTCAACAGTGCAGCAGGTTGAAATCCTAAAATATATTCAAAACTAATTCTATTGTTTTTTTTTTTTTTTTAATCTGTTTCTGCCTGTATTTATCTGTGGAATTAAGGCAGAGAAGACTCTGTCCCAGTGCTTCATACAATAGACACACAGATATAAACTATAGAAAACATTCGAACAGTTAAGGTGAGCTAATTGGTGTAAGTAATTTATTGCAAAGGAGAAATGTTCGATAAACAGATGGAGGGTTTGATTTGTGCAGGTTTCATGAGCTATCTGAATTTGATGAAGCTAAAAGAAGCTGTCGAAGGCGCTTGGCAGGCCATAATGAGCGGAGGCGCAAAAGCTCGTATGACTCTCACTAAGGAAGAAGCTAAAATGATTCAGTCTTGGAGGAAGGTAGAAATAAGAATCAATCCTCCAAACTGATAAAAAAAGGGAATTCTCTCTGCAAGCCAAAAGCATTAGCATTCTGATGCCAGATTGCTCTCTGTCTTCTGTCAATTGTGTGATTTCTTTTCAACAACCTTGTCTATCTGTCTATGTGAAATAAACAAGCCATCCCTTTAAACTGGAACCTGATGGACTCAACTAAAGCGGCACATTTGTCTGCATTTTCATCATATTATATATCATCTGTCTATAGTCACGTCCCGTCATCAAACTTCAAAGCACATATACTTTGGCATTTAGCACTTTGATGCTTGGCAGAATGTGGTTAAAGCTAGTAACCGGCTGAAATGATCAATAAGACGTGCCTAAAATTAGGCTTCCGAACCATACAATCTGAGAGGGAACAACTGCTTCTCCTTTCCTGTTACTAAACGAAAATAGAGCTACAGAACCATGGTTTTAGCTGAAAATTTTGTGATTTGATGCATCCAATTGTAACACGCACCCTAAAACAAAATGGGTTAAAGTTAGCTAATGAAACAAGAATACTTCAGTTTCCAGTGTCCAAAATCTTCACACTCACATACATCGAACAATTGGGTGTACATTGGCAATTTGACAAGTAAGCAGTGCTATATACAAAAAAGTAACCCTTGAGGGATACATATATTCACAAAAAAGTAAGCAGTACAATATACAAAAAAGTAATCCCCGGAGGAATACATATTCACAAGTTATTGGTACATTCTCAACAAAATTTCAAAAACTTGAATGGATTTCTGTACAAAGGGAATTTTTTTAAATCTTGCCATTTCCCTTGTGTGTATCAAAGCTAATCGAATACAAAATACATCTTACACGGTTAGATCCATCCTTAATCTTTCCTCCACTACTCATCTAACAAATTTTACACAAGATTTACAGGAGCCAACTGAATCCAAAGTCATCGTACACCCATTATTATTCTCTTCTCGCACCCTAACTAACATACTGTACATTGCAGCAAGATACACGAATACCATGAGCTGAATGAGATTACACCAAACCCAAGCACCACTGTACACATTGGCCTGCAGAAGCTAAGATAGTAGGCTATGCAACATCAAAAAGTTCCATGGCCACCTTCACATCAACAAAACTATTGGATATTGCCTCACATGGTTAGACCTTCTATGTATTCCATGTATAATAGTCAAGAAGTACCGTGCACAAAAATTACCACATTTGGATCATCCAGGATTTTCGTGCAACTTCCATCCATACGCGGGCTGCAGATCTACAACATACCAAACAATGTAATCAGAAAGGTGTCCTTGTGACAAAGAAGATGATTTTTCTCAACATATAAGCAAAATGAACTCTTCCTAAAATGTGGATTCTCAACATATAAGCAAAATGAACTCTTCCTAAAATGTGGATAGATAACATTTCATAGATTTTCGTGTGTGTTTTGTGTTTTCGACCCCGGGGGGGTGGGGTGTTAACACAAAAATAACACATATACTAACACATATAAGTATATAATATGTTCCCTTGACCACTTTCCAGATTTTCTGGAGAAACAAAACCAGAAGGGGGACACACACACAAAAAAAAAAAAAAAAAAAAAAAAAAATGATTGCTCTAGATTTATGATGAGTTACTAGAATATTTCGCTCTTTCTCTCTCTCTCTCTCTCAGACATCATCCTGGAAATCCTTCCACACCATGAGAAAAAAGGTTATCCAACATACCGTAGTGAGTCTAGATGCCTTTCAATACAACTTGCACTTGCCTAAGTTGCTCTGCTCTTAGATACGAAACCGTTAACAATTTTCAACGAAGCATATGTCCTACCTACTATTCAAATGCATATTAGTTTGTTCAAACTCATACAACAACATTTTGAGGAACAATAAAATACCACTAACCACACATTACATAAACAGCACTTGTTAAGCTAAAAACTCAATGAGCAATTGAGACTCTGAAACCCCACTGACTAATGTAAACATGCGAAACTTTCAAAACCAAAGATAACAATTTAACATATACAACTATAGACAACTAGATTAAAACAACCAGCATTTATATTAATATATGCACGAGAACAAGTCATAGTTTTGTTAAAATAGTCCCTGTGCCTAATTGCCATGAAACTTCACAACCTAGAGATGACAGAAGCAGAAACCTTGAGCCAATCAGTTGGCATCTAAAAGGCAGCACAGAATGAGTTGTGACTTGTGATCTATTACGACGCTCTTCCGATCTTGAGAATAGAATCTGGGAAGCAGTTTTATTCCTTGAACTTTCTAGACATTTCACTTGTAATTAGATGGTGTATTTATTCATCTGAGCATTTCGCGGTGTCAGAACTTGATTGATTGTCCACTAAAAATAAGTTAGAATGAAATGAGAGTTGCCTATTGAAAAACCATGATTTTGAGAAAACATAAAGGACCTCTGGTTACCTGCAATAGCGTGAGCTAGGTACCAAAAAAAAAAAAATTATACTAAAAAAGATACAACTCATATTTTGTAACCTCAATAATAGTCCATGATTTATAAAGCTAGACACTCTTTCTGGAAGGCAGTATTGTTGTCTGCCTTGCAATTAGGTGAATGCTTTACTTTATCTTGACTGTCAGTAGCCCATCTAGAATGCATTTGACACTTGATAGCACCAAGTGAAATCTACTTTAAGTGCATGACATTAGGTAACATAAGTTTAACTAGATTGACAAATACGGTCTATTTGAATCTTAGTGCATAACAGATCTAGGTTCATGCAAGCAGACTATGCACTGAGATCAATAGATCAATCTTGGGAGTTTGACCAAGGAATGCATAAATACATAATTGTATGAATAGACTCCATAACTCTGTTACAGGAAGTGAATCACCCCCCCCCCCTTCTTCTTCTCTCCTTTTCTCAAAATTCCCAACAAAAGGGCTGTCCCAGTACTGTTCATATTTGAGAAGACCTGGCAGTTGAAAATCAGGTCCAATTAGACAAATAAAGAATCCAATAGGTAATCTTTTATCTACATATATTAACTTTTTTATTTCAATGTGTAAGTGCTGGTTTCAATTCCAGCAGTACGTACCATCAGAGATTTCTCTCTTCCAACAGAATACATTATAAGAGGGTTATCTTAATTTTTCTCCTGGGAACAGAAGTGTCAAAATGGGCAGGCCACTGCTGAACAATAACTTGTTCATCAAGAGCAAACCAGCCCCCCTCCCTAGCCCAAAAGCAGGTCAACCAATTTGGTTCCATGTCAAGTGTCAACTGAATTTAATTTATTTCAAACTGAATTCCAACATCAAATTGGAAAACCTTGATCATTTTGGCCTAAATCAAGGCAGACTATAACCATTTTTCTCCATAAGAACAAGTTGAAAATTATTTCTGGCTCTTTCTTTTAAAAATATTCAAGTTCCGATCTCAAAGAAATATACTATACAGGTCCGACAGTTAATTGGCGGAGCCGATCCAATGAGCTGGATTAATTACGGCAAAATAACCCATGTGCTGGGCTGATTAGCATCCAAGGTAACCGAGCTGAGCCTAATAGAAATGGGCTTACCAGCACAGTTTGACTATGGGTGTTAAAATGGGTGCACTAGTATTCAAACTTGAATCAGGCGTGTTCCAGGCTTGGACTGTCCTATCGGAAAACACGGTCGAAGACTAGCCACAACCATCTTCCAACCAGCCTATCAACCTACCATGCTTTATAAAATTTAAGAACGTCTACTAAAGAATCTCTGTATTCAAGAAGCCTTTATGAATTTAGAGCATAGATGTTCTTATACACTCCAACCTACCTTTATGTTCACAGAGTGTACAAGGCTCTGTAAAATCATTAACTAGAGAGTCCATTTTCAGCAAAAGAGCGTCTCTATGAGACTCTTTAAACAAAACAAAAAAAAAATTCTATTTTAAAGAGTTACAAATGAGCTCCAAGAGACTCTCTAAATTAACTTTTAGAATAGATAGTGAAGTTTGGCTCTCCAAATTTGGATAGCAAAATCTACTCTGTATAATTTAATAGCTACAAATTTCAATGCTCATTTCTTAATTTAACAAGGAAATATACTTGAAAACAAGGAAATATAATGTTTCTTGCAAAAAGTAAAATAAAGAGTAACAAATAAAAAGCTTACTGAAGAAGGTTAAATTTTTTACTCTCTAAAATATAAGATGCGCATGATAAGATGCGGTATATGACAAATTACAATAAAGAGGCTGCTAGAAATGCTCTAATTTCAAGGATTGGCTATTTAAATCAAATAATCTCATACTTAAAAATATATCCTAACTTGATGAAATATTTTGTGGAAATGTAGAGAAATGAGTATTTATATTAGTGTAAATGGATCGAGGAAGGTCATTCGGCTTGCCAGCCTGCCTAGGGAGCTGATGACTCACACTCGCCATGAGGTAAGATAAGCACAACCTGGCCCACCAGGCACAACTTACCAACTCATCCACTAGTGGGAAATTAGTTCATGAATTTTTTGCTTTCTGGACAAATTTACCTTATAAAATTATGAGGTATTTAATCTGGAAAAATAAAGAAAACAAAATTCCAACTGAGTTAACTGTATTTGATTTGTGGCTAGGCATTAAATAATAAGACCAATCAAGTAAATTGATATTGGGACCCAATTTGTTGACCTCATCTAATGCCACGTGAGTAGAGATTGATCTTTACCAGAGGCAAATAGCATTACTCTTTGATTTAGAAGTGTAAACAAAGTAATAATACACCCTTGGTTCGATTGTTAAGGTATTTAATCAAGATAATTAAATTATTAAAATTCAAATAATTAGCCTCCCTTGTTGGACCATTTTTAACAGACTCTTTAAACCTACAATTCTCTGTAATTTGAAGAGCTAAATCCTAAAAATCTTTTCCACAGCCTTTATATGTTAACATTTTAATTTAGAGAGTTGGTTTAGAAAGCCAAAGTAACTCCCTATAATTTAACAATAACAAGTTTCAATGTGTACTTCTTAGATGGTACAAGGTACATTTTTCTATTGGTCATTGATATGTAAAAAATACTAACGTTAATGGAAAACGAAACAAAACTGTAAATTTATTATTATTTTTTTTAAAGTAAAAGAAACTGCTAAAATAGAAAGTTTATCAAAGGGGTAAATTGCAGCAAAGCTTCTCAACCTTTCCATTCATTTGCACTTCTGTCCTCAACTTTTAAACCTAGACAAATTTTTAAAGCTAGACAAATAAGCTGCCAACCTTTGCATTCATTTGTGCTTTATCCAAATGCATATATTTAATCATTAAAATGTTAGGGTTCGTTTGGCAACCACTTAGATGGAATCCTACTATAATTATAATTGAAATTAAATTTGAAATTCACGTCAAGTAAGAGTTAAAAAAAAAAGTGACATCTGGTGCATAATGATAAAATAGACATGTGAAACTTTAATTTCAAATTTTATCATTATATGCACATGTATCACTTTTCTATACTCTCATATGATGTGAATCTGAAATTTTATTTCAATTATAATAATAATAATATTCTATTTAAATGGTTGCCAAATGGGCCCTAACATTTTAATCACTAAATATAGTAGTGCAAATGAATCCAAAGTACAGAGTCCTATTCGTCTAAATTTAAAGGTAGGGACTAGTGCAAATGAACGTAAAGGTTGGGACCCCTTGCTAAGCAGCTTAAAAATTTAACTCTTTAAATTTAAAGATGCTTTCAACTTGGTGGAATATGCTAAGGATAGATAGGTCATTGGAAATGCTCTTACCATTTTAAAGTCTTGAAATCATAACTAAAGCAATTATTAACCATCGACTAAGAGCTCTGAAGAAAATCTAGTGCATTTATTATTTATAGAGGCATTATTGTTTTATTAAATTTCCCTAAATTAATTAAGTGGGTATTTGATTCTCATTATAACTCTTCGAAATTTAAAAAGGTGAAATGAGTAGTGGCAATTTAATGAAAATTTAAAACATGCTGTTGTAATTAAGTAGTAGTCAAATGTGTGGTAGGTGTAATAATTACATTGTGGAGATTATTACGAGAATCAAACACACCTTAATAAAGTCATTTAAGGGTGCGTTTGATACGAAAAGAGGAAAAATATTCCATGGAGAACATTTTACTTAGGCGGAGGTGTGAATTGATTTTTCAAGAAAATAGGTGAAACTACGCTTAAAAAGATTGTACCATGGAATTTCAATTCCATTTCCATTTGTCAATCAGATGCGCGAAGATTGAAAATTTTTCATGAATTTGACACTTTTGATGAAAAATATCTCCAATCAAACATGCTTTACACGACGCTCTTCCGATCTATAAATCAAAAGTTGCTTGTGAGGCATGCCAATGGGTATGTTGACAACTGGTGTACCTACGAGCCACTTCCACAAGCACAACCAGGGTTGACGAGCTTGTAGATATATTGCATCTATTGCTAATTAAATTATGAAATTTGAGAATTACGATGTGTTGTTGCAATTATAAAGTTTTAAAGTCATAAATGAAAGAATTATAAACTCTTAACTAATAGCTTTGAAGAAAATTTAAATGAATTTGTTGTTTATAAATGGCATTAATGTTTCATTAATCTTCCTTAGTCATTAAACATTTAAACAAATTTGCTTTAATTTGTCTTGGAACCATAAATCATAATGATGAGTGCCCTGAACAACCATGTGTAGGGACAAAAGAGCTACAAGTGACAAGCATTATCAAGGTCAATGAGCTTGTAAGGTTCTCGAGCCCATCGCCAGTTAAATTATTAATGTTCAAAAAT
This sequence comes from Nyctanthes arbor-tristis, assembly GCA_963692815.1. Classification (NCBI taxonomy): domain Eukaryota; kingdom Viridiplantae; phylum Streptophyta; class Magnoliopsida; order Lamiales; family Oleaceae; genus Nyctanthes; species Nyctanthes arbor-tristis. The sequence continues at coordinate 42,777 of CAVNYN010289539.1, read as the reverse complement.
TAGCACTTTGTTAACATTTTAAAGTTAAGGGGGTGTTTGATTCTCATTATAAGAATCAAATTACAATGAGAAATTATAATGAGTTGAAATTAGTGGTAGAGATTTAATTGAAGTTTGAAATGTATGGTGATAATTGAGTAGCTATCAGTGGTAGGTGAAACTATAATTTAGAAGGATAATGAGAATTAAACAAGCAATAAATATTAAAGTATAAATAAAGGAATTATTAATCATTGACTAAGAGCTTTGGAGAAAATTTAATGCATTTGTTATTTATAGAAGACTCTAATGTTTCACTAATCTAGCTTAACTAAATATAAATTTTTCTTTAATTTGTCTTATAAAGCCATAAATCACAAGTCGGCTAGCTAGTCCAGTAAACATGCTTACGCTGAGGATAGTGAGCCCGCAAGCCGCTTTCAAGGGAGAAACGGGGCAAGCACAACCAAGGTCGACGAACTTGTAGGTAGCTAGCAGCCACTGCCACTCTTACAATTATGGCCATAATGGCTTTTAGATTTATTTATATTTAAATTTTGACATTCAAAGCTAGCCGACACCAGCTTTCATGAATCATTGGGTAGATAATTAAACACAAACACCACGAATTTATTTGATGGAATGCTTTCTAAACATGCCAAAAGCTGGTTATGATTTAGTTGTTTTGTTTTCAAGGGATAGATGATCCTAAACTTGGGGCCACCTAAGACATCTTGATGCCACAAGCTTCAACATAACATATGTGCTTTGGAGAGAGACTTAAACCAAAGGGCTTGTTTGTTAACTTCACATGGCTATTCCCACCTTCCTAACATTTGCCACATTGGCTTGAATGAGGACCACCTCCAAATCATGTTGTTCTAGTAGGTCTATTTTTGAGAATAACTTCCAAGGAGACCACAAGAAGTATATCAAGCTTTCAAATGATATTTAATTGTACTCCTTTCCTACTACTTCAACTTGTAGAGAAAGCTAAACCACTTACGCCCAATACCAAGTTGTTCCTTCACTCTTAACACTTTTTCAATTTCCCTGCTTTGACAATATAGGTTATAGCTACATGATTCAAAAGTCAAGCTACCAAAAAAAAGAAAAAAAATCCAAATCCATGCCTAGTCTCTACCTGCAAAGTCGATGCCATAAAACAAATATCAAAACATTCAAGTAATTTAGAGAATAAATAAACACTTACACTCCCATGTATAAACATGGCAAAGTTTTATCCATAAACTGGAGTTCTGAGAAACAAAAGTTTAAGCATTTCAGGAGTTCTTGTCTTAGCCTTCAGAGAGAAACAGGGTGGTTTGTGAAGACGGCTTCCAAACTTCCAATAGGTGGCAAGACAGGATAAGCTACAGGGACAGTTTGTCAAATCTTCCCATACTTCTCGATATATCCCTGTAGTAATGATAACAAACGCGTCTCAAAGGCAAACATAATTGATATCATTATAACATCATTATTCAAAGCACTAACCTCAACTAGCTTTTCAAGTTTGGGATGGTTGACAGAAAGATATAACTTAATGTTTTCATCAGTGCAAGGAACTGGTTCAGTCTGAAACGTGCTAAGAACCTTGTCAACTGCCTTCTTTACAATCAACTTGTGAGCATCCTTGCTCAAAAGACCATCAAGCCAAGTTGGCTTTACCAACTCTTTCACATAGTCAATAAGTACCGCTTGAAGATGTCTCATGGCTTTCGATTCCTGCTGCATATAAATATCTGCCTTGATGCCAAGATCAATCTTATCATCATGTATGACTCTATAAACTTCGAGTTCCGTCCTGGGCTTTGGTTCACCCTGCTTTCCAGGATCACAGTTAGAACTCGATTTACCTTTTGAAGCATTGTCCCCTGTCGAGTGTAGATCATCAGTTGACTGCAAAGGAGCGCTCTTATCAGATGCTCCTTCACCAACAAAAGAACTCTTAGCAGATGCTCCTTCACCAACAAAAGAAACTTTTGACATCCCTTCCTTAACATTTGTAGCCTCAGTACTGTCCAGAATCGGATCATATATGTTTTCTTGAGATAGTAGTTTCTGAGTAATAAAATGCGATGGTCGGAATGGGACAGATGGCTCCCAATTATCAGAAGAAGACTTAGTTATATCGGCAGATATATTCTGTGTGTCACTGGAATTTCCTCTCCCGTAAGAGGAAACTACAGTGTTTCGATAACTTTCACAGGATGTAGCAGAGAAACTAGAAATGTTTTGCTGAAATGGACCATTTCCATACATTGAAGTTCTGTCTTCTTTGCCAATTGGTAAAATGAACTCCTGTGCCCTGCTATTTAGGTTCACACCACTTTCCTTCGGTGCAATGTTTGCGGTTGAAGCTGTCACAGGATGATAAGATGAGCCTGTAGACCTCTCATTATTGTCTCAGAAAATAGAAGGCAAAAGAAATAAGTTAATACCTGAATTCCATAAGAATGATTGATTACCTTCAGCAGACACATACTGGCTTCTCTGCTCTAGAGCGTTTGTAGATTCCTTCTTTATATGAAGGAACCTACAAGATTTCCCTTTGATGCACCACCCTTTGGCATAAAAGTCACATATTACCCTATGCTTTTTATTCGGACCATCCAACTCAGTACCAGGCCACAATTCTCTTGACCTTGTCAGGGAAGCATTTGACCCGATAAACCTAGATGTCATCAGAACTCAGCTCCAGTGTGTTATTTTATTAAAAAATAAAATAAAATAAAATATACCACACTAATTCAAATAGGTGAGTTAAACCTTGGCGGCATATCTGGACCTTGTCGAGTAACATGATTAGTTTCTTCTGCAAAATACTCAATACCGCCATGCATAGATGGTGCCACTACACCAATCGAAGTTCTAGTGTTCGAGGCATTCATTCTCCACCAATCAGAAACAGGGACATTTTCATCATTGTATTGTAAGGTTCGTCTTCCTGAACAGGCCTTAAATGTTAACTTTTTGAAATAAACTGTACACATGAAAGTAAATGTGAAAAATGGGGACACTAGAAATCCTCACCATCAAGACATGACTCCACCTTTGTTGCGATTTCACTTGACTCACCGATTATATGCTTGCCAGCATTGTGTATGGGGTTTAAAGTGTTTGGCAGTGGATTTGAGACACGTTCTCTTGGAATCGCTAAAGTTGATTTCTGGTGGGCTTCAGGACCCATATCTCTGGTAGCATCTGCGAGGAAGAAAGAAGTGAAATTAAAATCACTAGCCATAAGCAAAGGGCCTTCACCTGCAGACATTTCATTGGTTACTTTTCATATAATATTTTCAGGAATACCAGTCCTTTGTAAGGATCTTAACATTACATAGATATACATGGATAAAATGGAAATTAATCCTGAACATTGACTACAACCACGTATCTCAGTTGCAGCATGCAATGGCAGAGACTTCAACGGTGGACCGCTAACATACTTGTGGCATCTCTTCCTTTTGCCAGTTGTCAAGAATTTGATGCTCCACCAAAAAACGCATATATAAAGGAACTCACGCGCTTTGACGCCAAATCACAGGAACGAAAAAGATAAATGAAAATGCGTGTGCAATATCTCCTCTTTCACCAGTTGTCTCTGGTCGATGCTCAACACTTTGAGGGGCATTTAGACATTATAATGGAACATGTTAAATTGCACAAGAACTTATGTGCATGACATAAATCACGGTGTGAAGAACCAAAAAGTACATGCAAAAAAATAAAGAAATAAATAAAGAAAGAAAAAAGACTTCGAAAGAAAGAGGGCTAAAAAAACAGTGCCTGGGTGAAAAAATTGATCAATTCCAATTTTATTATTGTAGTTTTTATAGTTATTTTGAATGATTGAAGAATACATCATTTTAGACAAACAAATCCCACAAGCACTTGCAGAAATTGTCTCTGAGCACTGCAGCGAGATAAACCCTAAATTTAAAAAAAATGTATATATATCTATGTAAAATAAAGAGGCCAAGAATATACATTGATTCTATGACTTCCGATCTAACAATTTACTCGAATCGCATAACATGAGAGCACATAAATTACTCACGCATATGCCGGAAATCAAGTCCATCCACAGAAAATAAGCAAGCACCAGTTCATATATAAATAAAAAATTAAAAACCCTAGAATCGAAAGCATTCCTTAGAATCTAACACAAAAATTTCCCAAATAATTCCCCGGATAAAATAAATGAGCGGAAGAAGAACTTCAATTAAAAGAAAAAATCGATGGCATAAAACTTACTATTTTGTGGATTATGTTCCCTAATCGGAGTTAAGTCCTCCCCGAACTCCTCCTCGTCCTTTTTTTCGTCTAAGGCAGACGCTCCTCCAAATACCACCTTTGTTTGCACCCCAATTTCACCACCTAATTCTTCCCACTCCATGTCGACATCGTCGTCAAATTGGGTGCTTATGTTTTGGGTGGCGGGTGGCCGCGGCTCAACCACCGCCGCGGCAAGGGACGGGGGGATGGGCATTGCGGTTTGCGGCTCTGGGACAGTGACGGTAGAAATCACTCTGCGGCAGACTTTGACTAATATTTGTTAATTGTTTTATATATATATATATATATCTGGGGGTCAATATATCAGGGTTTAATGAACCCCTCCCGGCATAGCGGATGTTGGATGTTGGTCTGTATATCTTCTTCTTATTATTATTATTGGTATGTAATCTTCTTATTATTATTATTATTACAATGTTGAGAAGAAACCACAAACACAAAAAAAAAAATATTCTAGTATGCATAGTTTCGTTTTTCGTGCATATATACATTGGTTATGTGTATTTCGATTATTACAATTACACTGACTAAGAATTAGTCGAACAGCTCGTTAAGCCTTCTCTTTCTCACTCTAACCCTATATGTAATGTGTCTAGTATGAGTTTCGTTTTTCATGCACATATATACATTGGTTATCTGTATTTCGATTATTACAATTAAACTGACGAAGAATTAGTCGAGCTACTCGTTATGGCTTCTATTTCTCACTCTAACCCTATGTTTTGGAACTAGGCTCCCTCTCTTCTTGAGATCTCTCTGATGTATGGCGTTAAGAGATTGAGGAGTGAACCGACTCAAATACTGTTGTCAGGAGGGGCCTCTGGCTTAGACATTAGGCATGAGAATCGACCAATGCATTCACTCACATACGTTGATTGCGGTGTGCCATACACCAAGATTGTTTTAAAGCGGATGTCAGGAGTGGAAGGAAGAGTTGTGCCAAGGACTTAGTCAAGTAATTACGGTAGCAATTCTCTTTGGTTTACTACATGACTTCCAAGCAAGCTGGCCAGTCAATTGCTCTGTCTTCCAAGGACACTATTGATAATGGAGAATGTTGTTTAGGAAAAAAAAAAAAAAACAATTGGGAAAAGAAGAAGAAAGAGGAAGATGATGAACTAGTCAAGTTGTATTGAATGAATGGTATAGGCATAAAGTATAACTATTAATGTAAATTAAACGACTTGTCATCGTTGAACTGCATTGTTCATGCAATACTTTTTTTTTTCTTTTTTTAAAACCTTATTTAAGAAAAGCGTGAAAAAAGGAAAAACTTTGATTAAACCACTATACTCAATGAGTTGATCACTATTTGAATTTAGCGAGTTAATTACGTCAAATATGTTAAGTGCTTTCAAATTAGAAATTGGTCTGTTAACCTCCCGCAACCTAAGAAAAACGAGTAGCAAAAGAGGAAATATTCACTACACTAATATATTGAATGCATGCCAAGACCAGTGTGGTCTAATAACATTCGATGTATTTCCGCATACCTTATCTACTCTCACCTACAATCTCTCTATAATAGTCAATATATCATATATATTGAATACATGATCTGCATTGAAGTCAACGATAAGACTAATGAGACCATATTATTTTTCTTGAGATATATAGAAATGACTTTATTTATCTCTCATTATTCCGAAAAAGGCTGCAGAGCAAAACAAGAAAAACTATGCCAACTCTGTCCAATGGCAAGCTCTATATTTGAATTTAACATAACAAAAGTTTAATGAGAATGAAGCTCAACTGTCACCTCAATCTGTTATTGGAAAAAAGATGTATAAAGATGAGTTTCAACTCCAGATTTAACATCGCCGTTTAAATCATAAATCTTGGTCATTAAAAGGATATTATGTTATTATTATTTATTATTATTTGAATAATTTAAGAAAAACTGCAATATATTAAATAAACCCCAATGATGTTATATTAATCGTGATATATTAAATACCCCATGATATCAAATAGCAAGCTCTCTATTCGAGTTTAGTAATAAAAGTTAAATGAGAATGAAGGTCAACTATGTCACTCAATATGTGATTACAAAACGATGTATGGAGATGAGTTTGTTGAACTCTTTGATATAATGCCTTCATTCAATGGTAAATCTTGATTGACAAAAGCATATTATATTATTCCAATTATTCCAATAGTTTAAGAAAATTTGTCTGGATAACAAATTGTGTTTAAAATAGAAATTTATCGTTCTAAGAGCATTAGCAATATGGGAAAAAATTAGATTTGGGTTTTTCTCACCTAGTCAAATAATAATGTCAGGAAAAAACCTACTTTTGGAGATAAACGGGTGGAAGGGGGGGTAAATTTTGGTTTTTTCTCTGATGATATTATTATCCTATATATTCAACACATAATAATATAATTAAAATCATATCGTGTAAGTACTTTGAGTGTCTGGTATCTTCATTCTTTTTGTTTTGTAGCAATAATTCTTCTGTCACTAGACAATACTATTTCCTAAGGACAAAACTTGCCTCAACAAGAACATAGAACTACTACTAAAAAAAGGTTAAGGATATTATTTACAAGTCATTCATCTCCGCGCAATTTGTTTTTCCCAATTCACCATCTTCTCGACCAATTTTCCCACAACGTCGGCACATCACTGTATTTATCATCCTTGTGGATTTTATTTGGTATAAAACTCGCACGCCAAAACACTTTATAGTTTGTTTGGCAACCAATTATGATTGGTTGTAATTATAATACATAATTGAATTTATGCACAAGTGCAAGTGTGTAAGCTCCAATCTCCAAGTGAGGCTCTAACGTGTAACATGTGAAAATCTTACATACCGAAACATTCATTTATTTATATTTTTTTTTCCTTCTGTATACAGGATTTTTTTTTTTTTTTTTAATACACACCGAAACATTTTTAGTGAAAGAATTGGCAACTGAAGTATGTAAAATTGTAGAAGCCCAGCAGCTAGTCCAGGTCCACCTGAATGGATTCGGTGCAAGTCCAGCTGATGGAGTCGGGCGACTAATGATGTCAAGAAATTCCAAACAAGTCCTTAACTTTATCTTGTTTGATATTCTTTATTTTACCAACTTATAAATTTACTTACCACTAATTTGATATAATTTGATAACTATTCATTTACAACCCCATATTTTAAATATTTTTACATTCCAAATACACATTCTACATCTCTCCTCATTATAAATTCTCGACAATTTGGCAAATAAAAAGCATCATACAAGCTCGGATCATTATTATTTTTGTGCTGTCAAATCAATAAAAAAAATTGAGTTAAAATTAAAAAATATATGTATATATATATATATCTATAGGGAAAAAAAAGAATTATCATTATCAGGTAAAACACTGTTATTTGTTTTCTTTCCCATTTTTAACCTTTTCTCACACGTTTCAGTCCCTTATATTAGGTTATTCCTCAAAGTAAATTACATTTATCTTAATATATTTAATTAAAAAAACGCAAATGGAAGAATTGCATTAAAATATTTGACTTTTTAATTAAATGAAATTTTTATATATGTGACTTTATAATCAAACGTGTCCTTTACTATTTGTCACCTTATAAAATGTGACTTTTTAAATATAGTAATGACAAAATTTCTTAATATATGAATTTTTAATTACAAAGTCACATTTGTACAAGACTTTTTTTAATAAAAATATAATGATAACAAAATTTCTCAATATGTGACTTTTTAATAAAAAATCAAACCAACTTGACTTTTATATATGTAACTTTTTTTATTTTTGCACGAAACTTTTTTCATAAAAATATAATGATGAGAAAATTTCTCGATATGTGAACGCGACTTTTATATATGTGACTTTTTTTATTTTTGTATAAGACTTTTTTCTATAAAAATATAATGATAACAAAATTTCTCAATTTGTGACTTTTTAATTAAAAAGTCACATCAACATAACTTTTATATGTGTGTCTTTTTTTATTTTTGTACGAGGCTTTTTTTATGAAAATATAAAGATGAGAAAATTTCTCAATATGTGATTTTTATATATGTAACTTTTTGTATTTTTGTACGAGATTTTTTTTTTGAAAATATGATTATAAGAAAATTGCTCAATATATGACTTTTTAATTAAAAAAGTCACACGAACGTGACTTTTATATATGTGAACTTTTTATTTTTGTACGAGACTTTTTTATGAAAATATAATGATGAGAAAATTTCTTAATATGTGACTTTTTAATTAAAATATCACACAAATGTGACTTTTATGTATTTGTTTTTTTTTTTTTTTGTATGTGGATAAAAGACAGAGTGGTTCAAATTACCTTATTACCTATGAAACAACTTTGAGCCCCCATTTGAACTCTCATTGAATTATTATTATATAGATGTAATAAGGTAATTTAAACTATTTTTGTCATAGCTTTTATTTACATCTATGTCTACATAGAGTGATTCTTTATAGATAATGTGTGGTTGGCAATTTATAGATCATTGGCGAAAATAAATAAGCTTTAGTACACATTCCATTGATGAAAAAAGTTCAGAATTATTATTATTTTTTATTTTTAATAAGGAAAACTTCATTAATTGATCACCAGTATCCGTCAAATCATACATAAGCCCTTCCTCCAAAAAGTGAGCAGCTAAAGTTTATATATACGAAGGGGCATAATCGTAAGATTTTCTAGCAAGATCATGTGCCACGACATTACAATTCCTTTTAGCAAAGCAAACGACATTTCTTCTCACTTTTAAGCGGTGTCTTGCAATAATCAATAACAAGGTAGCTGATTTGAAGACCCATGGATCCCAAAGAACCTAGTTTTAGGTCCATTACAAAGCCCACATCCCAAGTTAACTGAGTTGTTGATTTGCTCACTGCCATTGGTGGTTGGGATAAGATGAGAATTGATGTTGTGTCCACGTGCATGCCACATATGTCATATGGTGCCATAGTGTATGGCACATATGGTGCTAGAAAGGGACTCGTGTTCTTGCACCCTCATAGAGAAATTATTCTTAACATCACAACTGGGCTCGGTCATTTTCCACACAAGATGATTTGGCATTATGATCCCAAAGGAGAATATATACTGTTAAAAGTGGATAGAGATGCCTAATGATGGATGCCAAAGAAGAAGCCTCAAGTAGCAATCCAAACGTGTGCTCTTCCGATCTCTTGGTGGAACAAAATTTGGAAACAAAAGTGCCAACGAAGATGCGTCTTTTTTGGTGGAAATTTTATCACAATAGCCTAACTACTGGAGTTAACCTGATTCTAAGGGATATCGGTAAATCCTCTCTGCCTACAATGTTAATATAGTGGAAGATACACAACACTTTTTGTTGGAATGTCCCTTTGCAAAAGTTGTATAGAAACAAACTGGTTTATGGAGTTTTATCAAAAAACACAGTCGATAGACTAACATTAGAGATGTGATACATGTTATATCTTCTACCAGTGAAGGCCATAGATATGCCAAATTCTCTGTGTTGCTTATGGTTTATGGCATGCGCGCAACAGGTTGATTCATGAAAGATCTAAACAAGACCTTTCATCTGTTGTTGTTTCTGGTTTAAGTATGGCAGCAACATTTTCCTAGTATTGATGCTAAATTTAGCTTTCGACTCAACAAACAAGATTTATATTTGTGAGAAATTCGTGTTTGAATCAGTATGAGGGTTAAATGCAGAGAAAGTCAAGGATGCTTGCGATAAATGGAAGACTATAATGTATAGAAGACAAGAAGAATGAGATTCTAGGTGTAGAACCCTTTCCCATTTCTCTTTGCCTCTATTTATAGTGTACATTTGCCCTTTGCTTGGGAGTGATGATTACAAGCATTTAATGTGACCCCAAATGAATGACACAAAGGTCTAATCGACTGAAAGGTCTAGTCGACGGAGATTAGACCTTCACTTTTGACCATCGATTATCTAAACAGCGTATGGGACAAGTAACCCCCACATTGCATTTAATGCTGGGGTCCCATCAGCCGTGAGGATAAGGTTCTTCATATGGGCTCCCAAGCTTCTGCGGAGTTGTCATCCCCGTTGCACTCGCTGGGTCGCGGCTTTTGGCTAAGGCACCTGTGAGCTCGCTGGCAAGGTGCCTATTGGTCTCGAGCAGCGGAAATGAGAGAATAGGGCTGCCCTTAAGGTAGCTAAATTAAGTCACCAGGTTCTGTTGCCGCTGGGCCGCTAGGTGGCTGGGTTAGGTGAGGCGCTCTGGGCCTGCTCTCAAGACCCAGTGACCGTCGACCTCCATTGACCTTTGACCTGTATTTACTTTCTATGACCTAGTGGATACAAAATGTCCCATCAAGGTCGCTGTTCATGGAACTTAGGGTTAGCGGCTGGTGATTATATTTGTGCTTTTTGCCGCCTGAAATTCGACCCTTTAAATTTCGAAATAGGTTTGCCTTTCTACGTGGCCGCCGTTCAGTGGAGTGGCGTATTCTAGGGAACCTACAGGCGGTAATCATTAATTTGATTGGAGTCTTTTCACTTCTCAAGGCAAGACGCGACCGTCACGCTGCATCCTCATCTTTCTTATTTAAACTCCTCTCTCCTCTTTCGTTTCACCTTTCATCTCTCGTTTGGTCTGGCTAAGAGTCTCTCCTTGCTTCAACATTGTTTTTCATTAAAAACATCTAGAGGTTCTTGCTTTTCAAGCTAATTTTCCTCTACCGTCTTTAAGTCCCCTAGGTAATTCTTCTTTAAGACAATCAAAATGACAAGAGAGGGAGATGAGGTTTCCCGGATAAGCGCCGAATGTTCCAGAGGGGAAGAAGTGGAGGCGGATGCAAGTTCAAGTGGACGGCCCCGGCGGCGGTACCCCCAGAAGAGGATTTACAGTGGGCGGCTAAGGATATCCCCCCGTAAGTGACTGAGGTGGATTTGCTCTCCATCCGTAGCCATTGTAATGTGCCGGATGACGTCGTGTTCTGGGTTCCCTATGAGGGAGAAAGAGCCTTCAATCCTCTGAGGGGGTGTGTGGCTGTAAACACAAAGATGTTTGATGTCGGGTTCAGGGTTCTTCTTCCCAGACCTGTGACCAGACTATTGCAGTTTTGGGGAGTTGCCCCCTCTCAGATCCCACCAACCGGGTGGAGAACCATCATAGAGGTCTTTTCCCTCTGGCAGCGCAGGCGCTGGGGGTATCCTAGCTCTAAGGATTTCAATTCTTACTACGTGTTGAAATCCTCGCCCTCAGGAGGTAAAGGCTGGTACTATGTGTCAGCTAGCCCAAAATCAGGAGGTTAGCGCCTTTGCGGCAACCTGGTGAAGGGGATCGAGGAGTCTGTCTCTGATTGGAAAGAGAGTTGGTTATGGGTAGGAGACAACTAGAGAACCCCACCGAGCCCAGATCACCTGGATACAATTGTGGCGACGAACTTCATGAAAATCAGTGAGTGGTTGTCAATAAGTGTTTCTTTAGGGCAGTTGAGCTAATACTTAAATTTTTCCCTTTCTATTTTAGGAGAAGATAGGCCACAATTGATATCCCCGTCTTTCAAGAAGCGAGCTGAAGAGGTTGCTGTTTTGGAGAAAGAAGATCGCCTCTTCCGATCTGACCTTACCAGCGAGGATTCTCTGATAAGGCTATGCTATTAGCGCCTAGGTCAGAACGTTGCACCAGTGCCCCCTTCCAATAAGTAGAAATTATATAGTAAGCCTATTTTCGATTGCCTGGTGGCTTGACACTAACACTTTTCCTTTTGTCTTCAGGCAAGAAGATTCGCCGAGAAAGAGCTCAGGAAATAAGGCTGTTCGAGGAAGTTAATGCCGTGCTTGAAAACAGGAGCTGAGAAAATGCCAGAGGGAGAAAGTAGAGGGCAAGAAGGTCCCGCCAGATCGCTGATCGTCCGGCGAAGCTTTAGAGAGCTAAACTTCCCCCTACTCCTACGGGCTCTTCTTCTAACTCATTGCCCCATGTTTCGGCGTCAGGAGGCGAGGAGTTATCGACCCAGGAGAGGGGAACCTTGGATCTGCTTGCAGACGATCTGTTCCTCCCCATTCAACAAAAACGGTGAGCTGCCCTAGAGAAACTTAAAGATAAGAGACCCAAGGCTCTGCTCCGTTTTAATCTTACTAAGAGGCCATTCGAGAAGCCGGTGGATGGACTGCCACAGAATGTTACTGACGCCATGAGCGATGTGACTAAGAGTTGGTTGAAAAAATGGGATAAATATGCGACCTCTATGTCCCTCCTCAAGATTCATCAGGCGAGTGTGGTCATGCGGGACCGTTCGGCCATTTTGGACCAGCACGCTGAGGCCCATCTTCGCAAGGTCATTAGTGACACCAAAAAGATGACCCAAGAGGCAGATGAGGCTGCCAAAGTAAAGGAGGAGGCTGAGCTAGCCCTGAAGGAGACAGAGCAGGACCTTGCCATTTCCAAAGATGAGGCCGCTATGCTGAAGAACGAGCTGGAGGCCTCTAGGAAGAAGATCGATGGGCTGGAGAGCACGCTGGCTACCGAGAGGTTAAACCACGAGCAGACCCTTAAGGAGGCATAGAGTAGGGCCACGTCTGAGGAGTTGGTCGGCTATAAGGAGGCGGTGGCCAGGTATAGGGCCTTGGAGGAATTCAAGCAGGCTAATGTCCGGCTATACTATGAAACGGCCAAGAAACTTCTTAGAGAGATCAAGAAATCTCCTCCTGAATACGACCTGGTCTTCCTCCAGGAGTAGATAGCCAAACTCAAGCAAGATTGTGGCTACAAAATCTCGAATGACAAGGACGCTGAGGCCATCGCCCCTGTTGGCGAGGAGGTTGAGGTTCCTGTTCCAGAAGACCAGACCTGAAGTCCCTCTCCCTTTGTCTTTGAGCTTGTTTTGTAAATCCTTTATATAAATGAAGAAGATTTTTTTGCACAACTGCCTGCTCGTTCGAATAACTTTGTCGCTTATTATCTCTCGCATTTACTTGCACAATCCTCAGATCAAAGTGTTAGAGACGCTTAACCAGAAGCTCGCTCTAGTTTAGGTCATAGATAATAGGTTCGAGTCAGGGTACGTGCAAGTGTTAGGCTGCTAAACTAGAAATCGATTCCTGTTTAAGTTGTGTGACTAATAATCTCAAGTGTTAGGTCGTTAGCCAAGGGCTTGCCTCAACTTTATTAGTGGACCCGTGGAATTGGATGTGAGGTCGCTAACTGTCAAGCCAAATCTTTTTAGACGAGTGTTAGGTAGTTGGCAGGGAGTTTGTTCCCGCCTAGATCACGTACCATTTATCAGTCGTAGATTTACCTTGTGTGGGGGCCGTGGAGAAGTAAGGACTAAGTAGTAAACAAGCTAGATATTTGTTAGATACGCATGGTTTTAGAGTTAATACCCGGCTATTGATAATACTTTTTAAGATGCTCCGCGTTCCAAGGGTGCATTAGTTCATCCCCATGCATGTCATCGAGCTCGTAAGCCCCGTTTGATAGGACTCGCTTGACTCAATAGGGACCTTCCTAGCTGGGACCTAAGGTCCCTGAAGCCGGCTCTCCAGAGGAGAGAAGAAGACTTTGTGCAGGACTAGGTTGCCAACTTCAAACCGGCGGACTCTGACCCTGGCGTGGTAGAATTTGGCACATTTCTGTTTATATGCGGCATTTCTGATATTAGCTAATTCCCTTTTTTCATCAGTAATATCAAGCTCGTTAGCAAGGAGCCCATTGTTCTCTGCCTTGTTGTAGTGGGCTACTCTGTAAGTAGAGACTTCTAATTCAATGGGGATCATAGCCTCAGCTCTATATGTGAGGGAGAAAGGAGTTTTTCCAGTCGCAGTTCGGCAGGTCGTTCGATAGGACCACAAAACCATGGGGAGCTCTTCGGCCCAGCCTCCCTTCAGAGCTTCTAAACGCCTTTTCAACGTTTGCTTGATGATTTTGTTGACGGTCTCGACCTGTCCGTTGGCTTGCGGATGATGGGGCGTAGAATAAAATTTTTTTATGCCTAACTCTTCGCAAAATGACCTGAACATTACGTTATCAAAATGCTTGCCGTTGTCCATGACTATAGCGTTTAGGACCCCGAATCTGCAAACAATTGATTTCCAGATGAAGTTTGTTGTCTTTTGTTCCGTGATGGTGGCGAGAGCTTCAACTTTGACCCATTTTATGAAGTAATCAACAGCAATGATGGCGAACTGAGTCCCGTCTTTGCCTTTTAGGAGTGGGCCGATGAGATCTATCCCCTATTTGGCGAAGGGTCATGGTCTTGTGATTGAGATTAACTCTTCCAGAAGGCTTCTAATCAGAGGAGCGAATCTTTGACACTTGTCGCAGGCCTTACCAAAGTCAATCGCGTCTTTTCGGACACTGGGCCAGAAGTATCACTGCCTTAGAATTTTGTGTGCAAGGGCCAGTCCGCCTGAGTAGTTGCCACAAACTCCATAATGTACTTCCTCCAAAACAGTTCGCGTCTCAGTGGGGTTAAGACACCTAGCAGAGGTCCGGTGAAACTTCTCTTATATAGCTTTCCATCAATTAGCGAGAATCTGGTAGCCCGATGTCTCAGCTTTTTGGCCTCCACGCCTGGGGGGACCACTTCCTCATTTAAGAACTGGATGATATAGTCCATCCAGTTGCTTAAGGGGCTGACTTCGGCTGTTGCTACTTCGGCTTTGTCAATGGACGAGGTCATTAACTCACTAATTGGGATGTTGCTGAGCTCGCCTGCCCCCTTGCTAGTTGATAGCTTAGCCAAGGCATCTGCATGGCTATTTTTAGCTCTTGAGATTTACGTGATCTCAAAGTGATCCAGATCTTTCAGCAAGTGATCTAGATCTTTCAACTCTTCCAGCAGTCTGCTCTGATATCAGGAGAGCTTTTCACCTCGCACCTCATAAACACCGCGTGTGACATCCCAATCTTCTCTTATGCTTCGTTCCACGTGATAGATTAAAATATGAGGACCCATTTAAATACGAACATAAGATTAAGGATTAAAGTGTTAAAGTGAAAAAAAAAAGAAATGCAAAGAATTCAATTCGGGTCCAGAAACTTCCCATGGGAATTGGACCATTTGCTCCCATATAATATATATATATATATTTTATACAAAACAAATCAAAAGACAAAACAAAGAAGCAAGGAAGAAACAAAAGAAACCAAAGCAGTCATCCAAGCTTGCAAAAAAAAAAAAAAAAGATTGAAAATCGGAATAAGCTTGGGACAAGAAGAAAAAGAAAAACACAAGGATTTACCAAGTAAAGTAAGTGTTATTTATTTTTAAGCTTTAATTTATATATGTTTAAGAAATATTTTTCATTTAAGATTTATGGAATCTCCTGTGTAATTAACACTAAAACTATGACATAAGATGTTTTCTATGTGTTAAGGAATATGAAATTTTAGTTAGATATGAATGACATAAAAAAAATTTGGGATGTGCGTATCAATTAGTGTGGAATTTTGTTTAAGGGTTAAGCATTATTGTTAATCGTTATACTTAGTGAGCACTTGACTTTATATTATATATATGTGTATATATATCTAAAAGAAAGAAGGAAGGGAAAGGAAAGACAGTAGAGGCAGCCGAATTGTGCTTATAAAAAAAAAAGAAAAGAAAAGAAATGAAATGAAATGGAAGAAATCACCTCCAGTGGATTTTTGAGGGATTTGGGCCATTTGACATTATGTTTATATATATATATATATATATATAAATATATAAACCAAAATTTAAGCCAAAACAAAGCAAAGAAAAGAAAAAGGAAAGCAAGCAAGAAACCAAGAAGCAGGGGAAATGCTTGCACGAGAAAAAAAAAAAAAGAAAAGAAATTAAAAAAAATTGAAGAATCTTGGGGTGAGGAAGGAGACTACAAGAATTAGACACAAGTATTACTTTATGCTTTGAATTATGTAAACTAAGATGGAAATTTTGTTTAAAGTTATGGAAATTTTTATGAATATGCAATACTAGGTTTTTAGTATAAATTACATGTATTTAAATTCTTGAGAATGATGAATGATACTAGATTCTAAGGTTGAAGTTATTGGCCTTAACTTGAGAAATTAATTAAGTACATTAGCTCTCTATATGTTTAAATTGGGTGAAATTATTTTAGACACGAAATTGGAAATTATATGAAAACTAGAAGAGAATTATGTAAAGTTGGTACATGAAATCATAGTTTTAGAAGGAAAGTAAAGCCGAAAATTTTTAAATGAAGTGTTATTTGAGATATTAAATTGTGATACTATTATAATTGTTAAGATGAAGTAAAGTTAGAATAATTATAAGGAAGGGACAAACATATATGTATTTGTGAAATGAATAAATCTTGAGAAATTTAAATGAATAAAGGACTTGTAATCCAAAAGGAAATTTCATGTTGATAAAAGTAGTTGAATTAGACCATCTTCAACTAGTAAATAAGTTAGAAAGAAGATAAATAGGATTAAGGAAAGAAAAGTAAAAGAACTAAGTTATGTGTGATTTGTGAGATAAAAGAAGTTTATTAGAAGTGTTGTTGAGGTTTAAAAAGTGTAATCCTATAATAATTGTAAGAATAATTGACGTTATGAACAATTACATTGTGGGGGCAACTTTATTTAGTTAAAGAAATTATTATGGAATTAACATGAATTTAAAGGAAAGAAATGAGATATGACTTAAAAAGTAAATATGTGTTAATATAATGGATTGATGTATTATATTGTGAACAACCAAGTAAGTTAGGACGTGAAATAAGTGAATGGAGAAAAGGGGAAAATGAATGAATGGAATGATTTTAAAGTTATGAAAATAGAATTATTTGGACAACAAGATTTTGTGAAGAAAAGAATTGAAATTTAAGAGTCTTCCTGTTATATTACAGGAAATATGAAAGGAGCTGCTACATGTATATGACTACTTAGCCGGTGAGTGGAGATTCTCCTCTTCTTTCTTCTTAATGAAAGTTGAATTAAGCTTGATCCCACATAAAACTTGCAATGTTTTACGATGATGATGTATTTTCAGAAAGTTGATAATTTCTTTAGAGAAGTTCATGTGAATGTTATATGAAATAATGCTTCACGATTTCAGAGAAATGTTTGATTTGAAACATAATTTATGATGCATGGAAACCCCTAGCTGTATATCCAATGTTATGATATGCCGTCTATGGGCGAAGGGGCCTATATAGCTCAAGCTGACCAAATGATATACCGTCTATGGGCGAAGGGATCTATGACTAAAACTGACCAAATGAACGCCGCCCAGGCGAAGGGGCCTATATGCTAGCTATGGCTCAAGCTATTTATTATGCCGCTTAGGGCGCATGGGTTATAAGGTACCTATAACCCAAGCTGATGTCTACACGCGTATGACTTGATATCATGATTATGATATGTTGGATACTCTTTGGGGAAAGTTCTATGAAGATCTTGAAAAGAAATGTTTTTCATAATGCTTACAAGAATGACAATGATTCTATAAATGTTTCAATGTGAGATGAATTCAAGTTGATGAATTTTATGATGATTGTTAGAATGAAATGATGTTTCATGATGGTTTCCAATACGTACTGATTTATAAGTGTTCATGTTATGCTGAAATTGAGTTCAAATTAAGAAGGTTAAATATTTGAGATTTTGCAAAGTTATATTATAATTTTTCAAAGCATGTTTATTTAATAACTCCACTCACTGGGCTAGTTAGCTCATATGTTTTCCTAAATGATTTTATTTTCAAGTAGCAATCGGAGTTTGGGCAATGCATTATTGTCGATCCTGCTATTTTCGAGAATTAAGCCACCACGTAATGAAATTGAATCGCTAGAGGATTTGTCAATCTTATGAATCATAAAGTTGCAATGGTTAAGATTGTTAAAATATATTGTATTGGAAGTATGTGTGAATGGTAATTGGGTTAGTATGTTTATTCATGTGAAAAGTATGATTTCTTGAAATGATGGCGTTTGTCATATTGTGTGGGGTTAGTGTGTTTGTTTGGAAGTTATGCAGGTTGGTTTTGTTAATAAAATAAAGGAGATGCTGTCGAAATTTTTCTAAAATAATTAGTATATCCACGAGCCTTGATGGTAAATTTTAGCTTTTTAGTTGGAATTTATCGTCACCGCACGTCACACTTCAAGTAAGTAGAGGCACCTGGGGTGGGGCGTGTCACCGCTCGTTTGGTTTACTACAAGCTGAGAGTCGCTCTTGATGACTAGCCTTTTGATGCCCATTGATTTTGCCATACTGACCCTGGCCAAGACTACTTCGTATTCAGCTTTGTTGTTTGTCGCGCCGAAGCCAAACCTAATAGCTTGACAGTAATAATTCCCAGTGGGACTGACAATAACAATTCCGGCTCCAGAAGCGTGACTTGTGGAGGATCCATCTCCGTATAGTTCCCAAGTCGAAGGTTCCATGCCATTGAAGTTGGGTTCGGCAGGAGTAAGCTTGGTTATGAAGTCAGCTAGGGCCTGTCCCTTGATAGCGGTCCTTAGTTTGTAGTTGATGCCATGTTGACTGAGTTCTATCTACCATTTGACCAAGCGACCTGACAGGTCGGGTTTTTGAAGAACCTGCCTTAGAAAAGCATTTGTCAGGACGTCGATTGTGTGCTCGATGAAGTAAGTTCGGAGCTTCTTGGAAGCGACTATGAGAGCGTAGGAGAACTTCTCCATGGGAGGGTATCTGAGCTCTGCAACGTGTAAAGCATGACTTACATAATAGACTGAGAATTGAGACTGTCTTTCTGTTCTGTCCAAGACCGCGCTGATCGATGATTATGAAATGGCCAGATATAGACATAGCGTTTTCCCTGGTAAATGTTTAGATAGTAGAGGATGAGATGAGAGATGCTCCTTCAACTTGATGAAAACGACCTGGCACTCCTCTGTCTACGCGAACTCTTTCGATTTCCTGATGGCCTAGAAGAATGGCTTGCATTTGTCTGTAGACTGTGACACGAAACGACTTAGGGAGTGATCCGTCCTGTACTGATTTGGGAGGCTCCATGTCGAGAATCACCTTCACTTTTTCTGGGTTAGCCTCGATTCCTATCTAATTGACTATACAGCCCAAAAACTTTCTAGAGGCTACTCTAAAAGAACACTTCTTGAGCTTCATCCTGTAACTTCTGAGGATTTGGAACATTCGGGAGATGTCCTCGATGTGTTGTTTTGCTTGAAGACTTTTCACATGCATGTCGTCGATATATACCTCCATAGTTTTGCCAAGCTGGTCCTTGAACATAGAGCTTACGAGCCGTTGGTAAGTAGCCCCAGTATTTTTCAATCCGAATGGTATCATCTTGTAACAATAGAGCCCCCGGTCAGTAATGAACGAGGTGTGCTCCTCATCAGCAGGGTGCATAGGAATTTCGTGATAATCGAAATAAGCGTCCATGAAGCTCAACAGCTTATGACCGGCTGTGGCGTCGGCCATCTGGTCGATTCTAGGCAATGGAAAACTATCTTTGGGACACGCTTTGTTTAAGTCCGTAAAATCATTGCAAATTCTCTAGCTCTCGTCGCCCTTATTGACCAGGACTGGGTTAGCTACCCACTAAGGATACAGTGCTTCCTTTATGAACTTATTCCCCAGAGCTTGTCCACCTCTTTGACTAAGGCCTCGTATCTTTCGCCGTTGAGAGGTCGTCTCTTTTGTTTTACCGGTTTGGCCTTAGGATCGATATTGAGCTTGTGGCAAGGGTGCTTTGGATCGATCCCCTCTATATCCTCATGGACCCAAGCGTAGACGTCCAGATTTTGTTTCAAGAATTGGACGACTTGGGTCCTCATTTGTTCTTTCAGCTTTGCCCCGATTCTAAGTTCAACCTCTGGCCTTGTATTATTCAACTTTATGATTTTGTGCTCGTCACACAGGCGATCTTGTGCTTCGGGAGTCAAGGGTGTAAATTTTCAGGAAGGGTTTTATGCATCTGACGTATTTCGGTTGGATCCGAGCGAGGTTGTCTGGCTACCTCGTATGATGGCAGTCCCCTGGTGGGTGGGGAATTCCGTGGTGAGATAGAATATGGAGGTCGTGGCCCTAAGCTCGTATAGGATGTGGTGTCCCAGTATGACATTGTAACCTGAGGGCGCGTCCACTATGAAGAAGTCCGCAAGAATTCTTGTCGTACGCGTCTTGTCCCCTATTTCCACAGGGAGCGTGACCTGGTACTTGGCCTCCACTTGATCTCCAGTGAAGCCTTGAAGTTTAGCTCCATAAGGCTTGACGGCCTTTTGGTTTATCTCCATTTGTTGGAAGGCACTCCAATAAATAACGTTAATGGTGCTGCTGCTATCCACGAAGGTCTTATGGATCTTAACACCTGCGACTGCCATGGCAATAGTTAGGGTGCTCACATGGGGGTTAACATGGCCGCTGACATCTGTGTCGCGTGGGGGAGAAGGAGCTCACTTGAAAGGGGCGAAAGCTCTTCTCAGGCGAGTGATAGCAAATCCGGGCTTTATTCACCGGACCTTGCCTCTGTCCTTCAGAACCCTCAGTGTCAAGACCTTCATTGCCGAGCATGCGGGCCTTGGTAGGAGGTTGGTTCTGTGGAGCTCGGGCTTCGAGGTCTGCTAGGGGATGAGCTTGCGTGTCTAGCCTTTGGCGATTTGCTATGTGTTCGCCCAAGTATCCTAGCCCAATTAGCCGTTCGATCTCACGCTTAAGATGCCTGCAGTCATTTGTGCTGTGTCCCACGACCCTGTAGTACCTACAGTATTTTAATTGATCCGTGTTCTTCGCCTGCCTTTTCACGGGCTTTGGTTTGAGTAAAATTTGGTCGCCACTCAGAAAGTCAAAGATATATTCCACAGACACATTGAGGGCGGTGACTGTCCTAGTTGGGATGGACGGTCCTTGGTCCTCCCTCCGGCTGGAAGGTTCTCCTCTAAGGTCGTATGGTCGTTTCTTTGCTGCACTCGTCTTACGAGTTTGTTGAAAGATGGACCGGGTACCTTGAAGAACCTGTGGATTGACCTTCCTCTTTTGTAGGCGGCTACTTGGCCGCCGAGGCTTAGGCGACCTCGACCTCTTCGGGCCTTGCCTAGGCGATAGAGCTAACTTGGGATGAATGTAGCTTCCGGCCGCATCCCTAAGGGGATCTGGCGCAGCCACCGCGTTGGGGGCTGGGCGGCTGGACCCTTGCATCGAGGCGTGGTTCAGCCCTATGTTGAAGCGTTTTCGTAGGGAATTCGCCCTCTTTGCGGATATTTTATTACCTTGTTGGGAAGTTGGCAGGTTGTGCTGTTGCAACCGCTGCACTTCTTCGGCGAGGGCCTCCGCTTGTTGCTCGGAAGTTCCTATTGCCGTTGCCGGCTATGAGGAGCCAGCACTGGCAATGTCCCCATTTTCTCAGAACCCGGGAGTCAGTCTGACATTACTAGTTTTTGTCTTTTGACTCTCGGGGCGTATTCCATTCATTTCTTTTTACTGGAGGTTAGATTTCACCGGACATTTGCTTTTCACAACTTTTTGTAAGTTTGCCACATACGACGCCAATTTGTTGATGCCAAATGTAGCTTTCGACTCAACAAACAAGATTTATATTTGCGAGAAATTCGTGTTTGAATCAGTATGAGCGATAAATGCATAGAAAGCCAAGGATGCTTGTGATAAATAGAAGACTATAATGTGTAGAAGACAAGAAGAATGATGTTTTGGGTGTCGAACCCTTTCCCATTTCTCTTTACCTCTATTTATCGTGTACATTTGCCTTTTGCTTAGGAGCGATGATTACAAGCATTTAATAGGACTCCACATGAATGACACAAGGGTCTAATCAACTGAGATTAGACCTTCACTTTTTGACTATCGGTTATCTGAACCGCGCATGGGACAAGTAACCCCACATTGCATTTAATGATGGGTCCCATTAGCCGTGAGGATAAGGTTCTTCATGTGGGCTCCCAAGCTTCTGCGGAGTTGTTATGCTCGTTGCACTGGCTGGGTCGTGGTTTTTGGCTAAGGCACTTGTAAGTTCACTGGCGAGGTGCCTGTTGGTCTCGAGCCACAGAAATGAGAGAATAAGGCTGCCCTTAAGGTCACTAAATTGAGTCACTAGGTCCTGTGGCCGCTGGGCCGCTAGGTCACTGGGTTAGGTGAAGCGCTCTGGGCCTGCTCTCAAGACCCGGTGACCGTCGACCTCCGTTGACCTTTGACCTGTATTGACTTTCTACGACCTAGTGGATTCACCTAGGTTAACGGTCAGCAGGCTTTCTTGAGGCACAAGAGAGAAGAAACTAACTGGATTTCGCCACAAGCTAGATGCCTTAAACTTAATGTCGATGCTACCATCAATGAGGATTTGCGTTGTTACTCTATTGGAGCAATCGTTAAAGACGATTCAGATACAGTTTGGGGGTCTTGGTTGAATGCTTTAACGGGGTCTTGGCTTTATTTTTGGAATTGAAATTTGCTAGAGATCAAGAGATGACTTTAATTTTGTAGAATTTGATTGTTTGAGATTGGTGAAAGATATCAATGGGAACTTTGAGTTTATGCCTAACGTTCATTTTTTTAGCGAAATTAAATCGCTCTTGGTGGATCTTAGACGTGGCTCTTGTACTCATATCCCTTGTGAGAGGAATATGACTGCTCATATTATTGCGTCATATGATGTTTCTTTCTCATTTTGTGGTTCTTGGTCTACTTGTATCCCTTTGTATGTTGGCTCAATGATTTATCAAGATTTGAAGTAATGATATTGATTGAGAATGTTTTAAAAAAAATCTATTTTCTCAAATAAACCTTTGATTAGAAACAGAAAAATATCAAATTTATTATTATTATTATTTACATGATGTAAATTTTTTAGAAACCAAAAAGGGAGTTTTTCTAAGAAGATAGATCTGTCTCTAATTTTATAGACAGATCTGTCTAGGTGGCACTGACAGGGCGCCACCTGAAACTATACTGCCTCAGTCAGCGCCACCTAGACAGATTTATCTCCAAAGTGCCATCTTAGAAAGACTCCCAAAAAGGTACCCAAATTGACGGACCATTCATTTTCACTAGTTAAGCAGAAAGGTTAGAAAACAAAAGAAAGGTCAAAAAAATCCGCTACACAACAAAACCCTAAAAGGAAATTTGCCCACTTGAACACTCAAGCATACGTCACAGACGATGATATTTGTTTTTAACCGCAGTGGCCTGTCATAAACTCAGAAATCAAGTGGACCCCACGAGTGAAAGACTCGGCGGGTCACAGCCCAACCGACCGAGTGAAAGGAGGAGGTAACTCGGTGCTGTCCCCTTCAACTCAGACACCACGTAATTGGCAATGTGCCTTCGCCTCCACGTGGGGACCTGACAGAATTTACCCAGTCTGAAAATTACACTACGAACTACCACACACTTTCGTAGTTCACACTCACACAGTGCCACCCTACCCCACCCCCAACCCAGCCGTCTTCCTCCAGTAAGAATTTGACACCACCCCACCACCACCTGCCCCTTTGATTCTCCACAAACTGCACATATCAGTGTATCCAATAATTATACACTATTCCACTTTTTTATACAACCCAACCCACGGCCCACGTAATGGGGATTGCAGTTGTTATTATTTGTAGTTTTATAAAATTATTATTAGTGGTATCTTACCAGTTGCGGTCTATAAAACGTAGTTTCCGTAGAAAATTTTACTAATATTTCCTTAGTCGTGCAAACACAATCCCTTATTTTTTTTTTTGTCAGTTCTAAATTATAGTCTATTTTTTTATTTAATTTATTAATGTTGTAATTTACCTTTATTATTTTTTGTGTGTGGAAAAAGAATATACAAGTACAATTAAGAAGAACGGAGATGTGCTATTTTTGCGTGATGAATGGAGTATTTTAAAACAAATCTCATTATCTGCTTCAATGAAAACCCAAATGGTCTCACCACATCATCATGAAATGAAATAAAAAGCAAAAAAATAAATAAATGCTACATATCTTTTCGCCATATAAAAACTAATTTACATGACAGAAAAAATTTCAG
Source organism: Nyctanthes arbor-tristis (assembly GCA_963692815.1). NCBI lineage: Eukaryota > Viridiplantae > Streptophyta > Magnoliopsida > Lamiales > Oleaceae > Nyctanthes > Nyctanthes arbor-tristis. Next base: position 18,589 of record CAVNYN010289539.1, on the reverse strand, counting down.
TATTTTAAAAAAATAATATAGATTTTCACCACTTTATATTGACATCAAACTAGAAAGAGAGTGGTAACAAGAGGGTCAATCAAAGGACAAAGATTCTACCAATTTCTATGATATACGGGGCGATATGTTTCTGTTTTGCATAATGATGACACTCACCCTAGTTAAAAAGAAAAAAGAAAAACAGAAATATTACAGCTAATAAAACAACGGCGGTCACTTTCCCCAAAACAATCATGACAATAAATAGTAAAAATAAAAATGACACTGCATCAGATAGGTAACGCATAATATATCTCATTTTTTATTAGAGGAAATAAAATATTACTACCACTATTGAGTTCAGACTGCAAATATTTTATTTTATTTTATTTTTACTAGTGATTAATAAAAAAAGCAAAACAGATGGATGAGGGAAGAGGCGCCGCTGAGCAGCGGCGTAAGGGCGTGGGTAGGGCATACGTAAGTAGTGCAAACCCCCACACCACGACACGTCTTATCAGGCGGCGGCTCCTACTATCTCTGCTTCATCTAACCCCACACACTATTCTCTCTCTCTCTCTCTCTCTCTCTCTCCAGTTTACCCTTCCACCCTACGGCTTTGACCAAATCATTTCTAAAAACTACAAAAGTAGTAAAAGAAATTTTTTATTCACTTCATAATTATCAAACTACTACTATATAACATATATGTGAGTATAGTTAAACATTTTTTTTCCTTACAAAACAGAGCGAAAAAAATAATTGAATAATAAGAATAAAATTTTGATACAATTAGTAGCACGTTATTATTTCAAAAATAAAAGGTCAATAAGAGTCAACCGTAATTGAAACCACAACTTGTTAAATATAGTTTATTTATTTACATTCATAAATTTGTTAAAGTTAAAACGCGATGTTGTTGAGAAAATGCCTCAGAATAAAAAAGGAGTAAGAAAATGGAATCTAGAGTTCAACCATTTGAATTTAATTATTTATCAAGATTATTTTTATTGACGTTAGAATTTACCTCCTTAAAGTGTGTAAATTGTAACTGTCTATGTTCAATGTTGCATCAGAAGTCGACATGTTCCCTTCCCAATAATTTATTAAATACAAAATTTTTCCGACAACAGCCCCGTCTTTGCCAATTCCTAGGCTTTTCTCTCTACCAGTTTTATCCTATACAAAATCCTGACTTCGTCACCGGTGATAATGTGAAAGTAATTTTCAAAATACTTTAAAGGTAGTGATAATATCTAATTTTGTTTAGACAAATGCTTGTGCATCAAATTTGTATAGGATCTCAAATTTTCTATAGAGCAATATAGCAAGAATCTCAATTTTTTTTTATCGCCCATCACTTCTTCTTTGTTGTAGAAAGTGATTGAGTCCATCACTTTTTATTTAAATCAAGTATTGCTATATGTAGTATGCAAACTCTTTGCGCATTGACTCCATAGAAAATTAGCAATAATCTTCCATGATGTACAGTTTTTGATCTTTTTAATAAATAAATAAATAAAATATTATTCATAAGTTGAAAACTATCTAAATAAATGAACCATTTCTTAAAACACGAATCACACACCCCATCGATCTGAATTTCTATCTTCAATTCTTCACATCTGAAATATTCTGAAATTAGAAAAAAACCTCTATTTTCGGAACCTATTAAAGGCAAAGACAGTCTTGATTGCGTGTGGAATGATCAACTTTTAAGGCTAATCCAAATCAAACGCTAGTGAAGTGAAAATGGACTAATAATCTCATACAAATAAGCCGTCAGATGACGATTACGGGAGAAGTCAGTGGGACCCCATCTCTCTCTCTCTCTCACAATGCCGCAAAACTCCTCTTTTTAGGCCACAACTTATTGTTGTCTCTCTCTAGAAAACACCCCACCGCTTCGCTTCACTTTCTCTCTCAACAATCTCTCTCTATCTCCCACAATCGGTAATGGCTTCCACGCGTGAGGGTCACTACAGAGGCGTTCGGAAGCGCCCATGGGGGCGTTATGCTGCGGAGATTCGTGACCCGTGGAAGAAAACCCGGGTCTGGTTGGGCACTTTTGACACCCCCGAGGAGGCCGCTCTCGCTTACGACGGCGCCGCCAGGTCCCTCCGTGGTTCCAAGGCCAAGACGAACTTTCCGCCGCCGCCGCTTGCTCATCCTCTGGATCTCAACCTCCCGTCCGATCACCGGTGGGTTTCTCCGTCCGGAAGTCTCATGCTGAACGACTTTCTCCGCACTGGAGTGCTCAAAGACCCAAGCATCCCTAGTGATCATACCCTACCTCCGGCGGGCAATGGCGTTGCGGCGACTGGTGGGCCTCCGGTGGTGGAAAGCGACGGTCCGGCGAAGTATTTTGGGACTGTGAGACGTGGGTTGCCGATTGACTTGAACGAGCCACCGCCGGTGTGGATGTAGCTAGCTAAGGTAGTTAAGTTAATTTTGGTGTCATTTTCTAAAAATGCACCGGTTATGTTCTTTTTGCTGTATTTAGCGCCATTTTCCGGCCATGTTAGCATATTCAAGAACTCGCTTGTAGTTTTCTTGAACTAATTAAGAAAAAAGGAAAAGAAAAGAAAATCAGCGTGAGGGAGAGGGACCATCTGTACATAACTTTCTTTGAGGTTTATCCTTATGATGAAAACTTGAAAATTGATCCTCCTGGTGTTCTGCCTCTTTTTTTTTTTTTTTTTTGAACGTTATGTATGTATCCGCAAACATGAGTACGTGACGGTAAAAAAACAAGTTTTTACCGGGGGGGATGGCAAAAGGTGGAAAGGGGCAAGCGTGTGGGCAGAGTACAAACTTTTTCCCGGATGGGAATTACTTTTGCATTTGCAGGGTTCCATTTTGTATGAAAAAACAGTAAGAACTTGTCTGAAGCTCTTTTTTTTTTTGTAGAATTTAGGAAGAGGAGGTAGAATGTGTATTGAAAATATAAAAAATTGTGAAATATGTAGTTGTAATTTATTAATTGTCATATTAAATATTAAATAAGTGACAGAAAAAATTATAAATTTAACAAAAAAAAGAGTAAATAAAGTGTATGAAGCAAATAAAAAATAAATAATACGGTTTTGATTTGTTTGAACGGAATTCACGTGCCCTTTGGAATTCCTTGGATTGACCTGTCACCTGTCATTATTTTATTTTTTAATTATAATTAAGCATTATTATTTATTTTTGGTTGAAAAATGATCAAGGGGAAGGGGTGGGGTTAGGTAATGTAATGCAAAGGAATGTGCGACGCGTGGTTGAATGGCCGGCTTTTAGGGTCGCTTTCGCTCATTCTCTGTCTCCTTGTAATCTGTCGGCCCTTTAAAATCTCTCTACTTTGAATCAATTTACAGTAATTAAACATATGCATGAACCTAAGATTAACCGAGGATTTGATTTGAATAATTAATGGAGGCTGGATTGCCATAAATGAAGTAGACAATGTATTTTTTTGTTTTCAATTTTTTTAGTAATATAATAGGAAACAATGTCAAATCATTTGAATGTAATACTTGTTAGATGTTTATATATAAATATAGTGTTGAAGTATCTTATCTCACATTGAAATGAAAAAGAAGTTGTAGTGTGTTTTGTAAAGACTTAATAAAAAAAATAAATATAGATTATATTAGAATCTATTATTATATATATTTCCTTGGGCCTTGGGTCTTATTGACTAATAATGTATTTCTTTTTATTTTATTTTTATATATCTCGAATTTATAGAAATTTCGGTTTCAGTTAATTCGGTTGATATTAAGAGTTGTCAACAAAACTCTATTCGGTCTGAAAGGTTGCATCTGATCAACAAAACTCTATCGGACATTTTGAAGTCTATAAAAGGGAATCAATCCGACAGAATTATTCATCCCGTTTTTGAATAATTTCTTCCATGTTCTGTCAATTCCCCTTGAGAGAAAATAAAACACTTAGGGGTTGTTTGATTTTCTTTATAATTTCAACTTATAATGAAAAATTATAATTTGTAGAAATGAATGGTGGAGATTTAATTGAAATTTAAAATGTATGGTGATTGTTGAGTAGTTGTCAAATCAACAGTCAAATCATGGTAGGTGAAATTATAAGTTGAAATTATAAAGAGAATCAAACAACCACTTAATATTATTCAGGGTCTGAATTCAAAGTGCTCGATTTCTAGTTACCAGATTGTTGAATTATGGTGGCAAAACACTCATTGAACTACAAGCACAAGGAGTAAGGGCGAAAATTTGCTATAGGACATAATTTATCTAGTCTCAATCTATATTCAAGTCAGTGATTCTGTTCTGTTTTAATTTTTGTTCATTTCTTTAATTCTTTCTATTGATTTCTGTTAAAAGTAATCTTTGCATTCACTTATTATTTCTAGCAATACTACCTTCGGCCCAAAAACTGGTTTAATTTTCTGTAATATAGTTCAGTTTTCTTTTTAACATAGAATTAAAATATTATTTCTCTTATATGTCTATATTTAATATGTATAGTCATAAAAACAAATAGAATTATTAAAGTTGCATAATTGATAATGAAATGATATAATAGAGAAATGACGTCAAATTTTTTTTTATAACGAATTTTTTTAAATTTATGTGAAAAAAGAAAATGACTATCTTTTTTAGACAGAGAGTAATCTTTTTATTTTTGTCATTACTCTTGTCACGTTAGGAAAATATCATTTATAAATAATTGTTCAAGTGATCTTTTACAAAATAAGATAATTAAATAGTTACCTACACATAACAGAACACCTTTTAACCCTTTAATTAAGATCTCCCGAGCCCTGAATAAAATATCCTAGAAATTTTGCGGATGATGATCAAATGGTAGTTGTTCCAATATCAAGTAATACATTATTCAATGTCTTAAATACTTTTTGAGTAGTATGCTTTGACTATAAATAATTGGTGGCGATATCTTATATAGTCTTATACCATACACCATTTGCATTTTAATCGAAGCCAGTTGGCTGCATAGTTTTTCCCCACCCAGAAGTATTTTTGACTAATAAATTCAGAAAAAATGATCTTGGTTCACAAACTATTTTGTTTAAAATTAGTAGAAATATACCCCTCTGTCTCACAAAAATATTCTCTTGTTCATTTTCTATTCGTCACGAGTTATATTACGGAAATTTCAAAGGAACCAAGGCCGGATTCCTTACTGAGCCCTGTTTCCAATGAGATGCTGCTGTATATTGTGTGTCAGGTGAAGTGTCAGTCTGTAATTAGAAACCGGGCTATGTAAGGAACCATTGCTAGTTTTCATAGCCGGACCGGTTATATTCCCCTTTCTTTAGTCAATCTTTGAGTTTTCTAGCACATCCTCATTTATTGTACCTAGTAATTAATAATAAAGAAGTATTTAAGTGAAATATTAAATAAATTAAAAGTTATACTATCTATGTCCTAAAAAGATGATTTTTTTTTTTATATAGATTAATAAAAATTTATTTAATAATAGTATTGAAAAAGTAAAATTTAACGTCATTTCCTTATTATTGTACCATTTCGTTTATTACTTATTTTAATAACTCTAAGTCTCTAATTTTTTTATAACTATGTACGTTAAATAAGGATAAATAAGAGAACTACAAGAATTTTATTTTACTCACGCATTCATGTTATTATGCATACATGTAACACATGGCACACATCTAAGTTATAAGTATTGTGTGCATGTAGATTAGAAACTTGACACATATACACACATGCATGATAACATGCATGCATGTAAGCAAAATAAAATTTTCAAGAGAATTAATATTTCAACTACTTTTTAAAAAAAGGGAATTGTACATTATTTTTAGATGGACAAAAAGGGAAAACTAGACCATCTTTTTGGAGCGAAGATAGTATTTGAAAATATATTCTTAAATTGTATATTTCTTGAATTTTTTTAAAACTATTTGAAAAAAAAGGAGAATATTTTTACGTGTAAGAGATCGGAAGAGCACACGTTTTTAAGAATGAATTGTTGAAATTTACATTGTGCAAGCCAGTCCGATTAGATGTGTAGATACGATTAGTTTTAAGAAAAAATCTGCGAGCCGTGAACTCCCCAGGTTTTCGATCAAGATTAGTTTAATTGCTATCCCTGCATAAAGTTTTTCCAAGAAATTAGGGTTACCCCTGCCTAGGTATTTACGTGTCTAATGTGGGGCATCGACATGAATGATTATTTTTCTAGTCAAATTTTGTTTTTTTTGCTTTTAGAGCTTTTTTAAATTCTACTGTTTAAAGAGATGGATACATAAGTCATCATTATTTGTTGAATTGGTCATAAAATTCTCAATGTCCAAAAAAGCTAGCACCCATCATAAAACCTTTATTCAACAACAAATTACTGTCATGTTTCCCAAAGTTTATCCGCCCCATTAGTATCCTAAAACATCATTAACAGACCCTTTTTTTTAAAGATGCAACTTAATACTCATTTTATAATGTAATCCCCGTCCCATTAAAATAAACTTACTTTCCTTTTACTTTAATCTCAAATTATAGGCCAATTTTTTTAATAAATAGAGTTAGAATCTAATTTTCTTATATGTCTTTATTTAAGAATCTAATTTTCTTATATATGCCTTTATTTAATAAACATCGTTATCTATGAATTAACACTAGTGTGAAATAATCAGTAGATAATGGGGTATAATATGAAAATATTTTTAAATTTTACTTTTTCAAGAATATCAATTAAATATTTTTTTAATCTATATGAAATCGAAAGTAGGCATGTTTAGTCGGATAGAGAACATGTACATTAAGAGTACTACTGAAGTACCAGAAATTATATCACTATACCAATATATAGTAGCAGATGATATTATACCAAGTTATTTGTTTAGTAATATAAGATTTGAAGATTTGATGCTTCCAAATTATTTATTTTCATTTAGCAGATTTGGCCACAGAAAAAAAAGATAAGAAAGGGCAGGGGAATAAAGTGGAGCAGTGGGTAAGAATGGAAGATACAATACAAGGCAAAAGGTGATAAAACCTTTCAATGACATGTGGGCTATTATCTAGTGTTACACGCAAGCCCCCACTTCTAAAAAAAAAAAAAAAATCATCGTTAGTAGTACCCACCCTTTTTTATAAACAAGTGTAGCAGCCAAGAAAAATTAAAAAATATGTCGCAGATTCTTTTAAGATTTTCAATCCGGCTGCAGGGGTAGCCACCCCTTGCCCGCCGGCTGTACGTCGCCCCCACCACCACCCCTTTTTTTTAATGCATGAGCGGCGGCAGACTAATAAAATGAGAGCGACAGTCTAACAATCGAAATTTGGAAGAATATTATAAAATCATTTGTAATCTATGGAGACCAATTTGTCCAATAAGAACATGCTATATAGTCTATTAAACACTATAATAAATATCTAGATTAATTATAAAATAGGTCTATACTATAGTATTATTTTCTTTACTATTTTTTTTCACAATTTGCATAAATGTTAAGAGTCTATTATTTTCTACACAAATATAAAAATATAAGATTTTATAGAATAATGTCATGTGTTCAAGTTGTAAAATAAGTTATCGGAATAATAGTACATAAAAAATTATCCTATAAAATATCGAGATCGGAAGAGCCGGAGACATAAATTTGATGATTAAACAAAAAAATTATGCAATGACAAAGCTCAATCAATACTCCGTGTATCATACTTATGGGTGACTCACACGCATTTATGTAAATTTGACGATCAAAAAATTTCTCACACATAAATATCAACAAGTAGCACAATGGCAGCCTTCTAAAAAAAGTAGTACAATGGTTAGAGTTGGTTTTCCGTTACAGTTATAAATTCCTCAAAGAGACTTGTGTGATTTTATTATTTTTTTCTCTCTAAAGCATTACAAAAAGAGCATAAATGATGGGTGTAAGAAATTCACATACGTACCATCAAATAACATAGGTCAGGACAAAAATGACGTGAATTTGTTAATTAACAATAAGATTGTTCAAGTTTTGAAGTCAAGAATAAACCAGTATGATTATGGTCGTGCTAATTAATTACGTATTATAATATATATCATCATTTAATTATAATAAAATGCGAGGTTTGGGATAGTCTACAAGTATTCGATAAGTAGTCTTGCTTGCCGCAAAAGTTGAAAAATTAGCAAAAAGGATTAAAGGGTCCACGTGGAAGACTTTTAAAAAGGGCCACAAATTTTTCAAAGAGACCCGTTTATGTGTCGGCAACAGAGGAGACCTAACGGCGCTCTTGCGTCAATATATCGGCCCGCTTTTGCTTTTCCCAGTGCCGTAATATCTCCGTCACGGTTATGTTTGACGGCAGACCCCAGCGCTTATACGGTTAATGTGACAAATAGATTTTGCAGAAAAAGAATGAGAAATCATTTGTTGGAAAAGAACGAGAAAATATAAACATTAAATTATAATTCCATGCACATCTCTAATTTTTATTTGTATGTCCATGTGTATATGTGGCATTATTCATAGTACTCTTTCCGTCTCAAAAATAATTATTAGTCCGATAGTTATTTTTACACAAATTAAAAAACAATAATTAACTGATATAGTTGAAATATATTAAAATTTAAATGTATATATACTTATATCTCATTAATTATTTGAAAGGACTTGTAATATATAAGTAATTAATGTGGAATAATAATATTTTACATTAATCAGGATCATATATGAAAATGAAAAACTAAAAACATACCCCAATAATTGGACTTTTTTTTAGAACATATGAAAATGGTATATGGAACTAGTTTTGTTTATTCCTGTAATAATCTACCATCGGTAAATTATATACAACATAATATGTAAGGTATCATAACATCATTTTATTGAATTTTTTCCAAGGGCAAAAATACAAGCCTATACTTGACCTTTAGGGGTCGTGTAGCTTATTTTCTAGTTTTTTGTGTGGAAAAAGATTGTTGGTTGAAATTTGTGGTGAAAAAATAAAGAGATATTATAGTGAAATGTGAAAATTACTGTTTGTAAGAAAGAGTATGGTTGATATTAGTTTAATTCCTTAACAAAATTTATAGTAAAAAAAGTAGTCATACAGAACAAGCGTCTGTTTTTACTTTTCAAGTAAAACGACTCAATGACCTAAATTATTCAATGACAAAGAGCCACTGTATTTTACCTTACAATAATTGAAATGATAATAACGCCTTGACTTTGAATACATTCTAAAAAATTTAAATTTAGTAAATTATTTAATTTGCTAAAACTTTCATTCTATTGAAAGATAAATTCAGGTCAAGCAGTGTAAATCCATACTTCGAATAGGATCAAATTGAATAAATTCCTCCATTATTACTGTATTCTAGCTCGATTCCATTCCACCTGTTAAGAAACAATAGAATTATGAACCAGAGAATCATTGTTTGCTAAAATTAATTACTAGTATAAAATAAAGTGGACCTTGACCTAAGAAAGAAATAAATAATCACAACATTTTTTTTTTAAATACTTTACTCAATAATTATTTATTTCGTAGGAAGTTTCTTATGGTGACAGGGGAGGAGCAGCCCGCGGATTAGGACGCGGACCCACCAAAAGCGGCAGCCGCGCTTTCACTTGAGACGCCAGCGTCCATGTGGGGCCCGTGTGCTGTCTCTAACCTACTTTACGGCAATCAATTTTATTTTATAAAAATTTAAAATAATTAATATTATATCCAATTGAAAAATTAGAAAGTGACACGTGTGGATTTATTGGGACTAGGACAGTCAAACCCATCGTTTATCTTTTTGGGTCTCCAGTCCCCACCTACAATCATTCAGTGTCCAGTTTATTTCATTATTCTTATTAGAGGGTGAGTCCTTCCATTTTGTGAATTGGTCAAAATTGGTCAGATACGTCTTCTTCTAGTCCGAAGAAATTTTGGATGTACAATATTATCCTATGTTAAATCACAGCTGACATGGGCAGTAAAAAGATTAAAGAAGTGAAGCATTGGTTTGCATCACACATTATAATGAGAAATTATAATTAGTTAAAATGAGTAGTGAAAATTTAATTGAAATTTTAAATGTGCGATGATAATACAGTAGTTGTCAAATCAGTAATAGATGAAATTATAGTGAGTTTCAAACAAGCTCAAAGTTATTTCAATAATTTACTTAAATGACATGATCATGTAGATCGGAAGAGCACACCCGATTAAATTCATATATATGCTAATAACATGAAGCTCCCTTCAAACACTTTAACATCTTCTATAAGACATCCTCAATTATGTGTCATATGCCTAATTTATCATAAGTAGTTGATTAATAAATAGAACGCACAAGCATCCGTTACTCCTTATACAAATTCCAAATCCCCTCATATCAATAGCTCGAAATCCGTAACCACAACCATGGCCAAACCAAAGTCCTAACATGAGTTTGGTAAGGCACCCGTCTCAAAGCATACAAAGTTCAAAGACTCAGAATTTTGGTCAAAGTTCTTTTGGATTGGCAAATAATATTTATTTAACAGCATGTTTTTTAGTTCTCTTTATGTTTTTTAGTTCTCTTTATGGAATGCTCGAAGTAGTTTTACAAAGTTATAAGAAGTTTGTGAGCTTATTGGAGATTTTTCCAACACATTCATAAAAATTATTGAATATTCTATAAAGTTGCTTAAAAACCATTCACTTACAAAAAATGTTTATAAAAATTTTCAGAAGTTCTAAATGAATACACTCCTTTGTTTCTCCCATGAATTCATTACCAGCTTCAAAATAAAAACTTTTAAAGTTATAATCTTAGTATAATATTTTGCTAACTTCCTGAAAATTTCATGTAAATTTCATATCTTTCATGTATATAAAATAATAAAATTAACTGTATTTGAAACTCTAGAATATTTTTCCCTTTCGTCTGCTAAATTATTATAAATAGAACATTTTTTTACTTTTTTCTGCTAATTTATTATGAAAAGAATAAAATAAAAAAATAAGCACTACAATATATCAGCCCAATTTTTACGCTCTTCCGATCTAGAAACCAAAATTTCAGATCCAATATAAACCACAACACATTCCACATTAAATCTTATAACATGCCCTGAATAACAATGGAGGAATAACCGATCTATGTATAAAATAATGCCTCCATTTGTAAATATGTTCTAATTTTAAATAAAAATTAGTCAAACTAATCATATTCTCATGTTTTATAGAACTCACATATATTGCATAAATCTCCATCATTCAACCATACTCATTCTCTCCTTTATTTCTCGTAAAATGAGTTTGCAACCATGTCTAACAAATTATTTTATTAAGGTTTATCTTTTAACATGGTTAATGTTTGATTATTACATGTTTTGATTATGTCGTTTTGTAGAGTGTACGTATTCATGTACATTAAAAAATGGATATATAAATAGTTTTAAAATTCAAATTTTATATAGGTGTCAATATTTAATTGTGTCGTGTGGAGGTAATGATTAAAATGAGGTGAGAGTTTACGTCACATCAAAGATGTGGTTAAATATACACAATGTTTGGATACAATTTAAAAAGGGTTAATTTCACATATCGTCTCTAACCTTTGGTGTTAGTATATGCTGGGTCCATAACATTTTTTTCAACCCGCTGAGTCTCCATATTTTCATTAAACTGCACAAAAGATCCTTTTAATACTTTCTGTTAACTTTTTCGTTAAATTATAGACCGAATTACCATTATACCCATTATATTTTTTTAATTAAAAATAAAAGGTTTTAAAATATGAAAAAATAATATAAAATAAAATAAAAATAAAAAAAACGAAGAAAAGGAAAAATGGAGGGTGGTCACCCCCAACTGACTGCTGCCACCAACAGCCAAAAGGAGGGTATCCCCCCAACTTTGGCTACGGTTTCCAACAGTCATTTGTTGCCGGAAATGGCAAAAAAGAGGGGGGAAGACCCCTCATGTGAGCTCTTATAGTAGAGGTCCCCCCCTTAGCTGCCGTTTCCGGCAGTAAATGGCTACAGAAGTTGGGGGGAGACCCCGGCAGCTCACAAGAGGGATCTCCCCTCCCCCCAAACACTTTGGCTGCCAGAAACGGCGGCCAAAGTGGGGGGAGACCCCAGCTCACTTGGGGGTCTCCTCCATCCCTTTTAGTTGCAGAAAATGGTAGTTACACGACGCTCTTCCGATCTCTCACAGGAGAGCTTCTCCCTGACTACCAGAAATGACAGCAGAAAATGACAGGCAGTTTACCCCTCATTTTTCCTTTTCTCATTTTTTTATATTATATTATTTTTTCATATTTTAAAAACTTTATTTTTAATTTATAAAATATAAGGGGTATAATGATAATTTGATTGATAGTTTAACAAAAAAATTAACGGAAAATGTAAAAGAACCTTTTGTGCAGTTTAATGAAAGGTTATGGACTCATCGCGTTGAAAAAAATAGGTTAGGGACCCAGCCGATACTAACACTAAATATTGAGGACGATATGTGAAATTAATTCATTTAAAAACAGTTCGAATTTATCAACTAATTTAAATTTCAATTTTTAGATACGTGGTAAAACTACATTTAACCACATATTTTATTTGACTAAACTCTTAAAGCATCTCCAATGTAAACGTCTAATCTTAGGGTGACGTGGAAGAGAATATAGACCTATAAATTTACAAATTTTAATTTCCTCTCTTCTTTCGCTACTTTTTTACATTTTCTTCTCTTTATTTTCTATTTTTCTTCACAATGTCTCTAAGAACGTCTAACTGTAAAAAATATGCTATACATTTTGAAAAAAATATAGGAAATAAAGAGAGAAGAAAATAAGAAATAATTGAAATAAGAGAGATAAAATTAAAATTTGTAAATTTTATTTGTCTATATCTTACCTCCAGAGTAGACATTTACATTATAGATACTTTTACATTATTTTAATTATTATCTCTATATGACAAAATTACATCTCGACACCTATATAAAATTTGAATTTTGAATCTATTTAAAAATTCATTCATTTTTAAATTCTTACCAAACCAATATATAGTATTGTCATGTGTTTAAAATTTAAAATAATTGATAAATCTAATACATTTTTAATTTGTCACCAAACATAGTGCACATCCTTGGAGCATTTCTAATATGAGAATGGATTGTGATATGAAAGAGAGAGATAGAGAGAAAATTATTATTTTAAATAAATAAGAATGAAAAGAGGTGAATAGAAAAATAGCGAAAAAAATAAAAAAAAAGAAGGAGATTAAAATAAATTTAAAAATAATGATAAAATAGTAGTGAATTGAGGGAAGGAGATGACCTACTTCCCTTACCACAAAAGGGGCACCATTGACCACGTGGCAGTCAATCCATAATTATTGATAAGAATTCCTAATCAAGAAAACAAGTCCGTACAATACATGGACCACCATGTATTGTAACCGGAAAAAGTCTCAATCCCCACCGCGATTTAATCAATTCCGGCGAATATAACCAGAAATGTGTCAAAAAGAATTACAAAAAAAGAAAAAGAAAATAAAAAACTCACTAAACAAAGCCAACCAAAACTACGTATTGTATTTAATTTAAGCTAACAAAACAAGGAATTACAAGATCTGATTCAGAAAAAGCATTCCGGCTACAAAACAACAGCCTGGAAAATGTACTAAATTTTCCTTCCCAACTGCTGCAAACAAATCGATGATTAATCTCACCGGAAAGTTCAATCTTTGAGTCATCTTACATGACTGGTTTTGTCTAGTTTTTCCTTGAATTTTTTCAGCAAAAACGGAAAATAGAATTATGTAAACAAGAAAATAAGAAATTAGCGCCTAGATGGAAAAGTCAAACATTCTCAGGTGGTGGGAGGTTGAGATCAAGATCAAGACCAGTGTTGAGTTTCTTGCGTTTGTTAGAGATTGCATCAACAACAGCCGACGAGGTGTCGGATTCACTCTCCGTTCCAGCGCCTTTAAAGAAATCCAAAGTCACCAGACTCTGTTCATTCAGGCGGTTGGCGATTTCTTGTTTTGATAAGGCGTCAAGGAACAGCATCTGGGACTGCACCGGAAAAATCCCCACAAAATTTCCGACAGTGAAAGGTACGCGCCTAAAATGGTGTTGCTGGGCGTTCTGGAAAGGTAACCTTTTGGATCCTCCCCCAAGTGTAAGGTCCAAAGGAGAGGAGGAAACCATCACCGCCGGGGAGTTATCAGGACCGGCGGAATCAACGGTGCTGCTCTGGCTAGGACTCCGGCTCTGGATGTTTTTCTTGACAGCAAAAAGACCGTCGGTTTTCTTGTCAGGAGAGGCGGTGACGTCGTTGAGATCGGAAGGGAAGGGGAAATTGGTCTTGGCCTTGGCTCCACGGAATTGCCTGGCGGCCTTGTCGTAGGCTCTGGCGGCCTCCTCGGCGGTGTCAAAGGTACCGAGCCAGACGCGACTCTTTTTGCCTGGATCCCTTATTTCCGCGGCATACCTGCCCCACGGTCTTTTCCGCACCCCACGAAAATGCGCCTCCTTTACCTTTTCCGCCGCCACCGGTTTCTCTCTAGACGCCATCACTCGGCCGCACCCCACTTTCTCGTTTTCTTTTTTTATCCCTATCCTCGTTTGGAAAAGAAAGGAATCCAGCTTCTTATTATGTGTACATTGGTGGAAGGTGTAAGAAAATTTTGGATGAGAATAAGAAATTAGGGTATGTATGTTTATGCAATTGGAGGCGGTTGAGGGAAATTATATAGAGGACAGGGGTTGGGGTAACAGTCAAGGATGGCCTTGACTAATAAAAAATATAGCCGCCCCATGGGGAAATGGGACCCTACCGAGTTACGTGGCAAATGGGGTTTTGATGGCGGCATTCATTCATTGGATGTGGAGACTGTATATACGACGTAATTAACAGTTTCTTTGTATCACTGACACTTGTCCGCGTCTGTGTGTCCAAAATATTACTACTTATTTTTTTAGTACATTTATTATTATTATTATTGTGGTTTTTATTTTCCTTTTGTTTTAACTTTATGTTTGTTACTGGCATATTAGTGATGATTCAGACGGGCTAATACTAATAACATTGAAGGATTTATACAATATATATTTGTGTTTTGAGGTAATAAATGGCCAAAAACTGAAAATGACTCCATTAATCTGTTCTACAAATTACATCATATAAAAGCAATGAATAATGATAGATAATAATAAATAGTAAATTAGCATATATTTTTAAAGTACCTTCAATGAATTCACCAATTGTAATAAATTATCGTCACTCAACAATTCAAAAGATCGTATAAAAGTCTAATAATTCGTAAGTATAGTATATATTTTTAAATAACAATTTTTTACTTTGGATGTCTATAGACTCTATTTTCTGTCTATAGACTACGCTTTCTCGCTTTGGTTTTTTTCTTGGAAAATCAACAATTATAATGAGCCTAACCAACAATTTGTCTATTCTTTACTTCCCCGACTAAAAATTTTGAGCCCGTTTGGTTTGATTTATAAAGTCAATTTATAAAGTGAATTTATAAATAGTGAAAATGAGCGGTGGAGATTTAATTAAAATTTAAAATATATGGTAGTTGTTGAGTAATTGTCAAATCAATAATAAGTGAATTTATAAATGAAAGAAAAAATAATGTAAAATAAGTCCTTTATTAATGCTAATTGCAAAAAATAAAAATAAAAAAAGTCGCTTCGCTCGTGTGAAGTGGCGGCTTTATATATTGCTTCTCATTTGTGAGCACGCTTTTGCCACCATTTAATAGGCGAAACGTGTAAATGCATTTCTCTAACCAAAGCCGGCATTCCCGCCCAAGGTTCTGGCAAAACCAGCAGGATTTCTTGTGCTAATTTCGCCCAACCAATCAGTCGCCACGCGTTTATTCGGCAGTATCTGCACGCGCTCTATTCGGTCTGAACACTAACGTAGGTCACGTTTTTACGTATTCACGTTTTTACGTATATTACGTTAATAACGTGTGGGCCCCGAAATTTTATAATCTTTGGGTGGGATTAATATATTATTATTGGTACTAAATTATCCTGTAACAACTAATAATTTTTGTAGATACTTCCAAATCCGCAGTTTAGAATTGGATCAATTGACTGCTCCTCCGGAAACTGCATCCCCAGACATAATCCACAGCCCAAATCAGTAGTTTTGGACACGTATATCACAAAATTTTCTACAGTTTATATGCCATGTTCTTACTACATATAACTTGTATTTCTTCCGTCCCATGAAAATAGTTCAGTAGTAATTTTCATATATATTAGCGATAGCTAATATACTTGAAACATTAAATTTTATCTTATTTTTTTCAAATATACAATTTTGTTACTTTTAATACATATATAGTTGAATAACAAGAGTTAGCTAGGGGCACATATGAAAATGAAAAAATAAATGCATGCTGTATATGATAAGTAGTCTATCTTTTTGGAACATATGAAAATGAAATATGGACTATCCTTTTAGGACCGAATGAGTATAACAAGTTTTTTTTTTTTAAATTGTATTTTTTTTAGTTCCAAACAGTTTTTGTGTCACTACAATAATGTCAAGATCTTGTGCGGATGTATCACCTGTAAATGGTCTGTCTATGGAGTACATTAGACAACATTTTTTGGTGTGCGATAGAGTATGTGACAGTCTACTATTAGATGCATTGGAGGCTGAGAGCCTGATACTGCCACTAAATCTATTGGACACTATAGAATA
This sequence comes from Nyctanthes arbor-tristis, assembly GCA_963692815.1. Classification (NCBI taxonomy): domain Eukaryota; kingdom Viridiplantae; phylum Streptophyta; class Magnoliopsida; order Lamiales; family Oleaceae; genus Nyctanthes; species Nyctanthes arbor-tristis. The sequence continues at coordinate 1,948 of CAVNYN010289539.1, read as the reverse complement.
TCCCCACGTGTATCATTTGGGACTGTCCCTATTTAGAGTCTCTCCTAATACTAAATACTAAATTATTTGCGTTAATATAAACAGTGTATCTTACTCCCTCTGGCTCAATATTCACTTTGTCTTTTGCATGTGGGTTTTTTGACATCTAGCATCCCTAACGTTTCACTTTTTTACAGATTACGTCTCCAATATTTATTTTTCCTTATGTACATCTCCAACCTTTAAAGAAATCCCCTATTTCATCTCTGGTGACGAAAACCGTCAAATTTCACCGTTAACGTCAGGGGGCGTTTTCGGTAACATACAAAAAATTGATATTTTAATTAAAAAAAGGCAAAAAAAAAGGGTGGAGTCTCCTCTCCTGCAATTTCCGACAGCCAAAACTGTGCTTGCTGCCATTGGCAGAAGGAACCGGGGGGAGTCTCCCCATGCTGCCATGGCAGCATGGGAGAGACCACTCTTTTTGCTGCCGTTTCCGGTAGTGCTCACTGTCAGAAACGGCAGCAAAGAGGGAGGAAGTCTCCTCCCTGCGCTTGCTGCCGAAATGGCAGCAAGAACATGGGGGAGTGCCGGAAATGGCAGAATGGGGGGACTCCCCACTCTTTTTCTTTTTTCTTTTATCTTTTTTTTTTGCTTTTTTTTACATTAAAATATCAATTTTTTATATGTTACCGAAAATACCCTTGACCTTTACGGTGGAATTTGATGGTTTCCATCACCAAGGACGAAATAAGGGATTTCTTTAAAGGTTGGGGACGTATAGAAGGAAAAATAAAGGTTGGGGAAGTAATCCGTAAAAAAGTGAAATGTTGGGGACACTAAGTGTAAAAAAACCCTTTGCATAATGATTATAAGAATATTGTTAGAAAAATAAATTTTGTGAATTATGTTTTTAATTTGTCCTAATTTAATGATTAATTTTTAATTTAATAGCTACATCTATAGCATTAAATAACCAAATTGGTAAGACTGAATCCCCGCGATCCTTAAGGATCTCAAGTTCAATTTCCATAACTACGAGATATGTGGATTTTTCCAACATTATTGTCAGTTTGGTTATTTACTTTGTGTTGACCTTTAGAGCATCTCCAATAGGGATGTTAAAGTGTTGGGTGGTATAGATGAGAGAGACAAAGAGAATATGATTATTTTAATTGAATGTTGATGAAAAGAGGTGTAAGAAAAAAAGAAAGAGAAAAGTGAAAAAGAAGAGAGAGATAGATAGAAATTCAAAAATAATGATAAAATAGTAGTGGTAAAGTCTTGAATGAAAGTCCACAAATAGACCTTAAAATAGTAGTGGTAAAGTTATGAATGAAAGTCTAAAAATAGACCTTACACGGGATACGAGGGAGGAAAAGTGAGGAAAAAGTGGTGTAAATGAGTGAAAAATGATTAAAAGAAAAAATAAATTAAAATAAAATAGGAAACATATGGAGTCCACGAATTTTTTTGTGTGGGTATCTCTCCACTTAGACATTGGACCTTCACCTCTTGCATTGGAGATGCTCTTATATGAATGTACTTTTATATGTATTTGTAATGTTTATACTACATATTCTATTTCTACCGTCCAACAAAAAAAAAAAAAAAGAAATTATGTGTATTTTTGTAAAGTAACTAATTTTATATAGAGACATCCAATTATGTGACGTCTTCTACACCACTACTTTTATACACATGAGCAAGACTCCACATTTGAGTCCACTAGCTCATGTACAAATTAGTAGAAGTGAGGATACCATATACACAAGGTGTTTCCCATCTAGATCAAATTTGCCCTTGTTTGATCTTCTTTATTAAAATACATTATAATCTCACCTACCACTGATTTGATAATTACTCATTTATAATTACAAATTTCAAACTTCTATTAAATCTAAATAACTCATTTCACCTCTTTATAATTTTTCTACTTTTCCTCTTCAGTGAAATGTGTTATTTAGAG